>JAWNOR010000053.1:600000-880225 GCA_035045885.1 Drosophila borealis | reverse complement strand
AATTCAAAAAGGTATAACATTTCAAAAATATCATCATCTTCTCCCTAAGTCATCCGCTTTCTACCTTTGCAAAATTTAAATCAATCCGTACCTTCTTGTACTTCACGTCTAAGTTATAGTTTGCATCGATATTTTTTTTCTGTTCATTTTATTTTCGGGATGAAAATCTCCTCCCAAAAGGTATTTACTCGATTGGATGGTAAACAAAACGCCGTTATCCGCCCAATTTCCAAAGTTGCGAGTGAAATTGCCAAAATCGCTGAAAATTCCAATGTAAACCTTGAAAATAGGTTTGGGCTCTGCGCTGATTACCAACCTGACAGTCAGTCAGGACACACAGTTTTGTATATATCTGAGTTTAATAGTTTCAAGTTTGTACAATCCGTTGCTTTGATCTCAATCTCCCAATAAATGACATTCAGTAGGTCCAAACTGAGAAGTGTTGTTGTTGTTAAACTATATAACTTTTAGATAGATTAATAAAAATTATATTAAATTACACATTTATTTTTTAATGATAATAAAAAGCGCTTCATCACAAAGGTAGAATTTTGTTAATGTCTATACGATAAATAACTGAGCTTAAAGATACAACGCACTTAGATGCTAATTATGGGTTGCTATAATGTCTAGCTACCATGAGGTGCTGGGAGTTATGGGTGGTTGGTGGTTACCACATCGCGGAAAGTTCGGGGGAACAGGCGGTAGATCCTTGAGAGTGCCAATTTGAAATATCAAATTCATGCCAATTACGATGTGGTATTGGAAATGACAATGAAACAGCCAGAACCCAGGATTGTCTGCCCGAAATCGTAAAACCGCATATCCATTATTTGGCACGGCAACTGTGTCCTTTAGCGCCGGCTTAATATACTGTCGCTCCAGCATACCGCGTTGATCTAGGTCCAGTGCATGTTTCAGGTTCATGCGTTTAATATTCGAGTCCGGCGAGCGTCCCAAACCAAGCACATAGAAGGAAGTGCCGTGCAGATGGAAGGGATGACTTATGTTGATCTGTTGCACCTCGTCCACCAAGACAACTTCAACGATTGCGTTCAATGGTATGTCTATCTTGTGCGTGCACTGACAGTTTTCGCCGCAATCTGCGGGTCTATTGTCGCCGTTGCAGTAGTATTCCTCGGGAATGTCCTTGTACTGAGACAGCATGGGAGAAGGCGGCGATACGTACGAGACCTCATCAATTAGAGATATAAGGTGGTCCGCATCAGAAGCGACTATAGAACGAAAGGGTTAGTGCATTTGACTATGACACTCTGTTAGCCTAAGCCGCAGTGCCCCTGATGCGAGCTGGCCTTGGAACAGTTTTTTGCATCGCATTTTATGGTTAACATTAGAAGCTCGTTCTATTAAAGGTTGATAGCATATATGTGGATAAGTGAACACATAAACGTAGATATATATGGTAAGTACATACACATTAACAATAATATAAATATAAACATAAACATAAACATAATATAAACACAAGCATAGACCTAGTTTGCCCAGTGATAGGCGATATCACCCTTCCAATCAATTCAGTTCAGTTAAAATCGAAACATTTCTTGCTATTGCACATTGAACAATAATTATTAGTTAGTGGTTAATAAATAAATTAAATCGTTATTGTGTGGTGGAAATGATTAACGAGGGCCACTAACTGATGTTTGCTAGTTAATACCAGGTTACGGGCGGTACGTGATCACCGCAACGGGGAAAGCGCGGCGGCACGGGTGGCAGGTCGGCTTGTGTGCCGATGTGAAAGACCAGATTCATGCCGATGACAATGTGAAAAAGGAAGTGACAGTGGAACAGCCAGTAGCCAGGATTGTCGGCTCGAAATCGCATCACCACATATCCGTTATTGGGCACTGCGATTGTATCCTTGAGCGGCGGCTTGGAGAAGTCGCGTTCAAGCATTCCCATGCGATCGAGCTCCAAAGCATGCTTAAGATTAATTTTTTTAATTGATTTGTCCGGTGACCGGCCCAGCCCCACAACGTAAAACGCCGTACCATGCAAATGGAACGGATGACTCAGGTTCACCTGCTGCACCTCATCCACCAGAACAACCTCAACAATCGCTCCCAGTGGTATGTCGACCATGTGCGTGCATTCGCAGTTGGGTCCACAGTTGGGCGGACGATTATCGCCGTTGCAAAAGTACTCGGGCGGTATGTCCTCGATTTGTGACAGTGGCGGAGCCGGCGGTGATATGTAGGATATTTCGTCGACGAGAGAGGTTAGGTGGTCACCGCTAGGCACAACTAAACATGTGTGTGTTGGTAGCGATCGGTTTGTCGAGTTGACCCATTGCAAGCATAGGTAAGTTTAGTACATGAGCGTAAGTATACAAAAAGGTAGTACGTGTTAGTTTGGGCAAAGCAAATGAGTTTGGTTAGCGTACACTCTCGTTAATGGTTACGTACCCAAAAATCTGTTGTACGTATTGGGTATGAAAAGAGTTTTCGGCTCGTACACATAGAATCTGAAAGGCAAAAAGATTTTCACATCGGGCCTCTCAACCAAAACGCTTTTGTCCACTTTTTTCGCGTTCTTTAAATTCGACACGCAAATCGCATCGGGCCGCTTGCGATCACAAATGGCATCCAGCGGGTTGAGTATCTGTGAACAATTTTAAATTATAAAAAAAAAAAAAAACTATTAGGTAAGCATTTTATTATTCAGACGAGTTTTTGCACGCAATTGCTGTGATTTAAAGAAAGTATTCAAAAAGATCTGAAAAAAATAGTTTATTGTCGATGTTTATTGTGTTCATATACATACAATGGATACATCTATGGCTATATAAAAGACTGTATTAAAATAAGAGTGCTCTAGTCGAGTGTACCGACCAGGAGATACCCTGTATACGGTATTGAGAATTCATGCTTGAATAAATTCTGTTTTTATTGTCCGATTCTTATAAAATGTTGAGGGCCATCCAAATGTGTTTATTCGATATACAAACGATTTTTTATAGGAAAAATAATACAGAATTTATGTATGCATACGGGAGTTATTTATATTCCGGATTCGCTGCCCGGCGTATACAGCGGACAGACGAAAGACAGGCGGATTGGTTTGACAGAGGATCGAGATTGAGCCTCTTTTTCCAAAATCATTTTCTATGCGTACAGGGTATCAAGAAGATGAGAGATTGTGTAAATGGAAATGAAATCGTGGAACTATTTTAATTTTTCATATTTTATTAAAATTGATTTAAACAATAAATATAAATTTAACGGCAGTTAATTGGGTTGTATCGTAATTCAAGCTATACAAATCTCTAGATTTTCCAGTTTTTATAAAATTATATATATATATAGAATATATATTGATTGCATTGTGTTGGAAATGTACAAGTTTTATGTCTGGCATACATATGGTATTTATTTTATCAATTACAAATGCACGTTGTGTCGTTTTTATTGATTTGCAGCTAGTATTAAATATGACTGGGAGAGGCCAATCAGAGTATATTTCATAAAATAGACCCTAGGCATTACATAAGTAAGTAGTTTAAGCATAATATATATTTGATTTTTACAAACATTTTATGTACATTAATAATTATTTATAGCTTTATTCATTTAATTGATTTTTACATGTATTTTAAATTTACACAAAGTCAAACTTAATCCAAATGCAAACCGGAAAAGTTAAGCTTTGCATAAAACTAGGCACCAGCGTGTGAATTATTGGTCCTATATACATATACATACATTAGTTAAATATACATACATCAATTTTTTGTACATACATATACGTATGCATCCACATACATACACATATTACAAAAAAAAAAACACTCGAGGAGTGGAGCTAGTCCATGTTTCGGTTACATTTATCAGAAACGGATCGCCACAGGAAAACAAATGTTTTTTTTTAGTTGATAAAAACAAACAAAAAAAATGAGACTAAGTCCAAAGTTCAAATTGAATTTCTGGGAATATTTATGGCTGCTCCAAACATCATACTACTATGATTGTTAACACTTTTATACAGATTATCATTCATTGCTCTAGTACATCTGTGTGCACTATGCGGGTTTTTTTTTACATTATAGAGTGCGGAAGGGGGAGGAATATTGCTTGAGGCAATTTTTGGGGTAGGGCGCAAGAGGCAATGTGCACCCAGAGGCAAGCTTTTGCGGAAGGCAGTTAATAATAAGTAGTATCATACAGGTAGGCAGTGATTACGGTTTTTATCAAGGATTCTGTGCTAAGTTGGGGGTAATTTACAACAAATACATGTATATATATACATACATAGATACATACTTATTGTGCTGTCTCTAAAACTTTGTACAAACTGGTCGTTCTGTAGGCAGGTCTTCTTCGCTTTCAGTATTTGTTTTTGTGCGGTGTTCTTCTAGTTAGAGCCGTTGCATTCGAGCCTAGCTTAATTAATGGGAATGGGTGGAGTGTGATCGCCACATGTCGGAAAACCTGGCGGCACAGGCGGTAGATCGGCATTGTTGCCGACTTGCAGTATTAAATTCATGCCAATCACGATGTGGAATAGGAAATGACAGTGGAAAAGCCAGAAACCTGCCAAATAAACCACACTTATAATACACAATTGACAACAATTTGCAGATTTTATTTACCGGGATTATCAGCTCTAAAGCGGAGCACCACATATCCATTGTTGGGCACCGCAATGGTATCCTTTGTTGGCGGCAAATTATACTGCCTGTGCAAGAGACCGCGTCTGTCCAGGTCGAGCGCATGCTTCAAGTTGATCTTCTTGACAGTCGAATCCGGCGATCGGCCGATACCGATCACACTGAATCCGTAGCCGTGCAAATGGAAGGGATGTGACAGGTTCGGCTGTTGGACTGCAATTTGGTTGGGTTATTAGCAACAGGACGATATTTGCATTAATAACTGCATCAAGAACTAACCCTCGTCCACCAATACGACCTCGACAATCGCATTAAGAGGTATGTCGATCTTATGGGTGCACATACAGTTGGGTCCACAATCGGCGGGACGGTTGTCGCCGTTGCAGAACTGCTCCGGGTTGATTTCATTATACTGCGAGGTGAGCGGGGCCGGCGCGGATAGATAGGATATCTCATCAATGAGGGAGATGACATGATCGCCAGTTGGAGCCACTGAAATTTCATTCGGTTAAGTCTCACACACAACTATGCAGGTAAGTTTTGGTTGTGCTGTTTACCCAAGAATCGGTTGTAGGTGTTCGGCTGGAAGAGATCCTCAGCACGGTAGACGAAGAAACGGAATGGCAGGAAAATCTTAACGTCCGGTTTCTCAGCGAGGATTCCACGGTCTATTTCGAGTGCATTTTTCAATTGACTTACGCAAATGGCATCGTTGCGTTGACGATTACATTGGGCGTCCAGGGGGTTCATGACCTTTTGTTATGTTCGTTTACGTCACAATGTCAGTCGTCAGAATGCAAAGAGGTGATTGTTGTGTTCATATATATGTACATGTGCAGGATAGCCACGTTTGAATTGATTGTGTGGTAGAATGTTACATTGCGTGGAGGTTTGTTTTTTTTTTTTTTTTTGGGGTGGGGTGGTAAGGTTTTTGAAAGAGACAGAAAAAAGTATTAAGATATGCATTTTCTATATATTTACAGCGTACGTATTTACAAATCCACAACAAAATAAATATTCATATATAATACATTGTACTTACACTCAGCATATCTATGCACTTGGCATTAGAGTAATGCGTTGAGCTAACTCTCGATATGGACAATATCAGAAAACTCGACTATGTCCGATTTGTGACACCATACTAAAAATTGTGCCCAATCAATATAACTCGATTATGGCAAGAGTAAAACTTAAAAAAGAATTTAAAGCCTAAAATGCCCAAGTGCTTTTATTTTGTATAAATCATGCATGTTGATTTCATGACATCGAAGGATCTGTTAACTGATAGCAATCAAAATAATGTAAAATTTTGTATCTCAGGCAATGTGACTTCTAATTAACTGCTTGGAGCCTAAGTACGAATTCGTGACACTCGAGAATGAAATTGAAAGGCTATTACCTAGTATTGAAGCTGTAAGTATACAGTCAAATCGAACTATTAGTGAAGCATGGTTCAATCAAGACTCACATCACCGAGCTCTGCACTGTTGTCGGTCGTAAAATCGATGAATACAATTGGAGTAATAGGAATAGCGCAACTTACCACACCCTGCGGAATGCCGACATCGTAGGTCGGAGGCGCCGAGGCCGGCTGATAGGGACCTCTAGCGTAGCGCAGAATAGCCAGCTGCTGTGCTCGACGGATGCCGCACTCGCCGAGACCTCGCAGCTGGATCCAGTATGCGCCCACGGGTTGATCGGCCGTGATGATGAAGTCATAACGCTCGCCTATATCCGAATGGTTATTTGGTGCTCTGCAGGGGCATTTGCGTTTTGGGGACTTACCTGAAAAGGAGATGATTGTGTTGACGTTGACCGGATGCACCGACTCGCCGTCGGTTGCAATTACTGTCATGCCGTGGCCTTCGATGGTCACCTGCGCTGGGCACACCGAGGCGAAGGCATTGATCATGCGGAACCGATAGCGCCGGCCGGGTGTAATCGTGAATATTTCGAGCGGCGTGTTCGTCATGAAGCCAGTGTTCGGATCACGGAACTGGCCTTTGCCGTTGATCAGCATGGATTCCGGATCTTGGCCGGTGTTTACGGCCAGGCGTCCCGGGTACCGTTCCGCAGCATCCTCATGCAGCCAGTCGCTGATCAGCATTATGTGCGTGGTCAGATCGAAGTCGTACAGATGCGAGTTGGGATCGCGCGAAGGAGGCTGTCGCACTACCACGCTGCCGTAGAGACCATCAAGTTTCTGTAGACCCGTGTGGGAATGCCAGAAATGGGTGCCCGCATTGCCGGTCCACTGATACCGGAACGTGTTGCCCTGCTGAATGGGGCACTGCGTCACGAAGGGCACGCCGTCGTAATACTGCGAGCCGCGCTGCCAGATTCCGTGCCAGTGAATGGTTACCTCCATGCCCTCCATGTGGTTCTCCACATCAATGACAACCTTATCGTTTTCGCACACCTGTATACTGGGGCCCGGTATCATGCGGTTCGCTGTCAGTATGCCACGCTCAACCCCGTCGGCCAAAACGCACTGACAGTGACTCCAAACGGTGTTCGTCGCGTTCGGCGTGCACACCTGACAGGCACTGTACGAAAATGAAGTGCAGAAATTATATATTTTAAATATGAATAGACGAAACAGAAAGACTGGATCGGACTGGATCTCGCGAATCCTACGACTATATGCTAAGACTATCTATTTGCTTAATAGTTTAGAATAGAAGATTTCATGCGAGGAAGAGCTGACTCCGAGCAGAATACTCTGCAATGCTTGTTATAATCATCACAGAGAAACCTTAACCTGTCCAGTCTAACCTCTGAATAGTTGATAATGTAGATTGTATAGTATAAGTATATTTTCCAACCGGACTGCTAATATAAGGAAACTCATGGAAACCAGTTTGATTTGTGCTGATTTTTGGGTGTGTGACGACTAATGACATATTTAATATAAATATATATATTCATGATTGAGTTATATGAAACAGGAAGAAACTGGATCGGACAACTCTTTGAAATCCTTTGCATTCTAACCTCTGTTGTTAGTTGATAAAGTATATTGTGCGTGTGTTTTTCCAACCGGACTGCTAACATAAGGAAACTCATGGAAACCAGTTTGCTTGATTTGTGGTTCTATGCAAGTAAAAACAATCTTTGCTAGCGAGGTTATCGAACTGTCCACAACTGTGTTTTGCAAAAAGCTGGCTCTACGGATCGTACCAAGCGTTGTGGCTTTCAAGCCTGAGAACACGGGGGCAACAGCTGGAGCCCGTAACCGGAGCTGCTGAATATTTACTTTTGCGCTGCGGCACAACTGCATATCGTGCCGAGCTCTTTGTCTGGCATATTATGGAAATACAGCACTTATGGCGTGGGAATCAAGTGTATGATGTATCCACGAACATATCACGCTCACTGTCTCTCCCTCTCTCTCTCTCTCTCTGGTCGATGGTGTGACTGGGTGACAGCTTAGGGGTTTTTTATGAGGTTTGCTTTTTTCCTGGTGCTTGAATTTGACTCGAATTTGTAGACAAATACGCATTTTTAATTGTCTGTATGTTTGTATTTGTATTTTCCCTGTGACCTGAACTTCCATTGATTGTACCAAAATGTGTTAATTTATGGTTTTGGTACCAAAGATATCAACTGCTACGGACAGGCTTTTCTTTTATTTTCATTTTTTTTTTTGTAAGCCTTGATTGGATTTCTGGTTATGAACCGTCAGGTGATCGTCAGACTTTCAAATTAAATTTTTTGCACAGCCTGCACATTTATGTATGTTATATAACATATATATATATGTATATGTATGCATATATAATTTGCACATATGTACGGGTTTTACTGGTCTCGGTGATTGTGTGAGGACTTACGCTCCAAGCACCGTGTAGTACTCCAGCGTGAAGTGGTAGTAGCAGATCCTGGGCGGCTCGCCCTCGCGACATGCGCGCGCGCACTCATCCGGGGCAGACAATGCCGGATTGCGACGCAGCTCGGCGGTGGCACTTGTAGAGAAATCCAGATGACGGAACGGCGATTTGGGATTGGGCTCGACAACGGTGCCGCTAATCTTGGGCGGATACCGAGCGGAGCTGGGCAGAGTGCCGCGCGAGTTGAGATAACCGCTGCCTGCGGTCAAGGATGGATTGCTATTGACAGGGGCACCACTGCCCAGGGTATTGCTGCTAAGCGGCACCGGACGTGGTATGCCAGCGCCCAGTGAAGGGTGCGTCTGCACAAGGCCATGCGTCGCCGAGTAGAAGGGCGAGTCGAAGGGCGTCGAGCTGCTGGGTGTGGCCACATGCTGCTGCCAGTAGGAGCCGGCCGACGCTTGATCCGGCTGTTTGTCTGCAAGTGTACAACAAAATCAAATAAATAAATAATAAAAATAAAAAATAACAAAAGACACAAACAATTGGTTAATAAATACGTTTTTGTTCACTTTTTGAACTTGGTGATTTTCAATTAATTTCTTAAAACTCGGTTTGGGGGCTCAGTAGTACTTCATCAAAATCGTGCCCAGCTACATTTTAAATTAAGTGCAAATTGGTCACAGTTTCTGTTTCTGTTACTGTTAGTGTATATGTATGTTGTTGGTTTTTCTCTGCTCGGCTTTATGCAATCGCAAGAGTTCAATCAGCTCAACGATGACGCAATGCCGCGAGGTGAGCGATTCGAGTAACTAATTAAGTGCAAAACTCTTGTGTGTTTGCTTTTGAACTAGAAGCAACACCGATTGGCAACAACTTTTAATGCCAATTTTGATTTTATTGTTTTTGCTGTTGTTGTTGTTGTTGTGTCATAACATTGTCATATCTGTGCGTACATATATATGACGAAATATATTTTTTGTTTGGCACTCTCGTCTGTAGAGAAATACAAAAGAATTGTGTGTACTTAAAATATGCAGTACCTGCAATCGGGCAATCCCATCATTAAAATAGTTGACAAAAGGCACGAAACACAAGAGAATATTTAAATAATAATAATATAATATTTAATTCGTATTGCTTGCTAAATCCTGTGCTGATACACCCCCAAGCCCTCGCATGCGTCATTTTTTAATTGCCGACTACAATTGCTTTGAAACAAATGATTTAGGCTACGAACTTGATTTGCAGCGTAACTGCTTCGTACGTGATCTGCATTTAATTGATGTGATATTATTTAAAAAGAATGCCCTACTTTTAGACCGGACACATTTTCCCATTTTGCGACTAACGAACGGAACATTATATAATAAAAAAGATATATGTATAGTTATTCTTATATTAACATACAAACTGCACATTCGGAGAGATAAACTGATCTGTTCTCACGATTTTGTTGGAGTTGACCAGTCGCTGACCATTTGACTCGTAACTTGTCAACTCGTTGATTTCTGTTTGTCTCTGGGGCTTTTGAAAACAAAAATTAATTGTCTTACAGATTCGTGGTTTCCTATAAATAGCCGGCAAGCAGTTAACTGTGTAAATATGCTAGCCCACATCTATTGGCCCAGTCTTGTAGTCTTTGTACCGCAAAGTACGGTGGGTAGAGTCGTGAATTATACAAAAATTATTGGCAGCCCAAGCCAACTGTTCTCTTTTGTTATATTTAATTGTGAATAATTTTAAGGTCGCACGTCGACAATATTACATGATTACTTGATATTTCTTAAGACCTGGAAATTCTCACTCTGACAATCCAGCTCTAAAGCCGAAAATACATTTATCTCGCTTAACTTCATATTAAAAGTCAGATTGACTCAGTTTGTAAAACTAATATAATTTAAGAGATCCGAGATTTTTCTTTTTACCAGCGACATTTACATTTCCCAATAGTTAATCAATCCTTGATCTTAAAAAAGGCACAGAAATAATTTTTGTCGTAGCATGTTTCCACAAATGTTCGCGGGCAAGTTGAAGTCCAAAATGGATATCGAGCGAACGGTAGCTAAATAATTCCAAGCACACAGATATTTCCAAATTAGTATTGTAAACAAGTTTAAGAATTCGCCAGTGTTGTAAATAGCATTAGCATAGAACTTTGGTGCCGAAATGGTGTGAAATATTTTCAATGCAAGGTCACATCGCCTTCCAAACTATGCTCTTAATGACTTTTCCGGCCCCAACTAAGTAGTTAGTGGCAAGAACTCCGTCGCACCGTCGCACCGTCGCTTGGCATTGGCCAAATGTGGCAGACTTCAAATAACGTGGGTGTGTGTAAACAATTGTTGCATGGCCTACATATTGTTTGTGAAATATAAATTGCTTACAACCATCTATTATGTATAAATATATTGTGTATATAATTTTTTTTATTTTTATAATTTGATATGTTGAATAATTCGAAATTAATAAATAAAAGTAAATATGTCTGCCTAAACATATACATATATATTTGTGAGACTATTGTAGGTTTAATAGATTTTATGCTTGAAAAGTAGTCTGATTAACCGTTATATTTAGCATTAGTTATTTAATACACTGAAAGAACCTTTCGAGCTATAAAAAATACACTGTTATATATTGTACATTTACCTTTTTTCTTTGATACACCTAAGAACCTTTCGACTCTTAAAACAAATACCCTGTTATAAATTATACATTTACCTGTTTTTCTTTGATATACCTAAGGTCGCGTCCAATCAAGTTGGACTCATTTGTTTTAATGGAATTTGGGTTCAAATCTATTGCGGCAGCAACCTTGGTTCGAATTACATTTGTAGCAACGCCCGAGCAATCGTCCATTTTACGATTATGTAAATTATTCCGTGAAAATTACTTTTAACCGCTGCTCAGTATCTAAGTATATATTTGTATATGTACATGTATATAAAAAATTTAATGGGCTTGCAGCAGTAACTCGCGTATAGAACTTGGGTAACCTCATATTAACGACTGGAAACATTAAAAACAAGTGAAAGTGAAAGAAACAAGCCGAGAACGGAATGCCAGGCTAGGAGATACTTTACTCTGTTTGGCAAAATACATATGTAATTATACGATATTTAATATGCCATCTGTTGATAATATACCCTTTGTTGTAAGATGAATATCTCTATATATAAAACTGTTTGTTCCGTTTTGAAATTTGTCTTTTATTTAACTTATAGAAACGCGGAAAAAAAGTTGCATACAAATTATTTTCTTTTTTAGATCGCTGTTTCATACATCTTTGAAAGTTCGCCCTCTTAAGTGGAAATAATGATCCAAGATTTGGAGTATGAAGACTACAGCTAAAATTTATTTTCAAGTTTCTTAGTGAACATTTATTTGAGACGTATTTCAAACTTTTCGGAAATCCACCACTCATGGAGGAAAAATGTAGGTGTGAAATTTGCTACAAGCTTAATTTAAAGGGTTCACATTAATATATGATATATGTGCATGAAAAATTGTCAGAAAACGGTTACCTAACAATCTGATAGGCATTAAAATCGCGTTCAAAGATCTAATCGATTTATAAAGGTTAAAATAATATAATATAATATTCTTATCAAAATAAAATGTATAAATATAAATATATACATTCCAAATTTAACTCTCTAGCTCTTGTAGTCTATGAGAAGAAAATAAACTAGAAAAATGCTCATGTAGAAACAATTGTTGGGCTATTTAATTTACTTGCATACTCTGTTCACCAAGTGAAACAGAGTACATTGATTTTGAGCATTTTCCGCTCTGGTGAACATATTTTTTGGGCTCCACAACTTCGACTTTTTTTTAACAAGGGTCAATAAGTGCATAAATATGATAATGTGTGTACCTGAATATGTACATATGCATGTATTTTTCTTTTCTTGACCGTTTCACTTTTCACGCTAACTGTCGAGAGAGCTGTGCGAAAAAGCGAAAATAAATTTATTTATGCATAAGTGTGTGTGTGTGTGTGTAGGGCATAATGATCAAAAACAGAGCCAAGTCGACGGCATTAACGATCTCTATTTATTCATTTGTGGATACTCTGGCAAACTGCCTGAAATTGATTAACGTTTTACTATTGCAGCCCGCTGCTTTAGCGGTGCTTGTTGTCATCAGGTGGCAGCAACCAGCAGAAACAGAAACGGCAATAGAAACAAGCCAGCAGCACTTGCACACACACGCACACACACACACCTGCAAGTGTGCACATACACCTGTGTAGTATGCATATGTAGACATATGCACGCGTTGGCAATCAGATTTAGTCACTCGCTGCCATTGCGACTGGCTGATATCTCGAGCTGATTTTGCCTCACTTTCACAATGGAACCGAAAACTCAACTAACTGTTGGATAATTGGCGACACTAAAGCAGCAACGCGCTCTCAGCCAATGGAGCAATAAATTAATTAGCTCAGCACCGACATCGAGCAATTACACAAAGTCGTAGCACAAATCCGTCTTGCCAACTTTTATGGAAGTGCACCGAAACTGGCGGCGATTAGGGGAATTCGCCAGCGGCAGCCTTTAAGTTTTCAGTTTTCAGATAGATTGCGTAGATATTATTACCATCAGCTACATTTAAGCAGCTTATATTATGCATAGAAGTGCACTCAAATGAAATACTTCTAAATCATATAAAAAAATTATGCATTCATATATAGATATGTACTATATGTAAGATCCCTGAAATAAATATATGTATATGCCTATATAATTCTGCCATTAAACCATTGAACTCCTTCTAAACGGATGAACTATTGTACTCATAGTTGGATCCAGTATCCAGTACAGGTCACATTAGAACGGTTGCAGAAAATTAATTTTATACCCTTTGAAAAACGTGTTTCTTAGATTATATATAATATATATGAATATAATATATATATATTATGTATATGCAAAGTTATATATATATATATAAATGGATAAAACATAGGTATAATAGTTTTGTGGAAATCTATGTAACGGGCAGACAGAATCACCTCCGACTACATAAAGAATATATATTCTTGATCAGCTAGGAATTTGAAATTTACACAAAAGGTTCATTTACCGACCGCATAAATAGCTTCTTTTTTTTTAAATGATCTGTAGCTTGTTTAGGTTTGCACGCCATCGATAAATATCGATCAGAAAATTGAGCATATATCGCAGTTTATTAAAACTAAATACATCAAATGTATTATGTAGAATCTTGTATAGAAAAAAGCTGGAATGTGTCTTCTAATCGAGGCCTCCAGACATGTTATTATTTGTGGACTTCTAGCTGAGTTGTGGCTCTTAATTGTGTCAAAAGACAGGTGGAGAATAGTATTAGACAGATTACTAGTAATAAGGAATTATCGATAGTCTGATTTGGGATGTTAAGCAGAGCGGACTTAAGAATTCATTGAAATAAAGAATTAAGTAAAAGTATATATGTATATATGAACTATAAATTGTAAAAATAAATAATGAAAGTCATGGAATGTATGAGAAACCATCCTGGCAAATAAATACATTTTGTGACAGTTGATCGCATAAAAATGAAATGTTGTTTATATTCAAGTGATGTGACATTAATAACATATCAGCCTCTTTAGTTGGTGTGGAAGTACAAGTACAAGTACGAGTACTGCGTGTGCCGGTCTGTAATTTCATGTTCACTTTCATAATCATAAGTATAAAGAAATACGGGCACAAAAATGGAATTGAATGTGGGGAGAGCGGAAAGTGAATTTCCATGCTGGCCGTGACCTGCTCCGCCCCTTCCCTTGTCACTGTCAGAGCTACGCACTGGCTCAGTGCCTTACTTTTAAATACATTTCATTTTTGTGAGCGGAACAGGCGTGAATTCAAAACAGACCGGACCTCAACAAAATACTACAATATAAGCTTGTGGAACACTCATAAATCTTAATAGATTTGTAAGCTGGCAAGTGAAAGTTAATCGCTGAATTGACTTCACATTGTTGTTGTTTTTTTTTTTTTCTCTCCAAAATTATCTCGTCCAGGGGTTAAGTATTCATTAGGCCAAATTTGTTTGAGAAAGACAGGAGCGCCCAGCTGGCCCCTAGTCAGAGTAGGAAGTAGCCCCCCCCCCCTCACGCCACTTGGGGTGGCAAATTTTCTTGTTATTAGTGATAATGTGAATTGGATTTTCGACTTTCGCGAGGTGGACTGAAAATATTTTGGGGTTACGGCCAGTTGGCTATTTGATGTGAAATGCGCTCGCGTTCCAGCCAATTGGCGGCATAGGTTGCGGTCGTAATTTAATTGTGCTCGTAATGCCAGCTTGTTGCGCAATCGCCGTCGAAGTTGTTGCCTATTAACTGGTTTTTGTTTTTTTTTTTGTTGTTTTTTTTTTGTTTTTACTGTGCTGCTATTACAATTATTATTACAATTTATTATTAACATTGCCATTACTATTATTATTACTATTATTGTTAGTGCTCCTACTCATACTTGTTATTATTATTATTATTATTTGGCCGTTTGACAGCACTTTTGACTGCAAACAGCAAGGTCACGACGGGCTGGTGTCGCCCTCTCGGATTGTTGCTAGTTCGGCTTCTTGCGGCTCCGTCCGCCGCCCAAACGTACTTTCACTTTGCTCAAATTTTGAATAGTGCATGAGTCATTTTTATGAGCCGCCCATTGTGGGCGTATCGCCCTTTAAACAAACGCTAGTCGGCCGCCTCAAGACAAACACGCCCACCTCATACCATTTACCAAATGGTCTAGATTAAAACGGTCACGTTCCCAATAACCCTGAGCCAAGGCTCAGATAAAGATTAGACTTGGCGTACCAAGAATAACTCCACATTCGCGTTCACTTTTCCATCATAAAGATCTTATAATAATCGAAATTCTTGTAGATTATACTCTAGCCGGGAGATTATTCTTCCGCTAAAAAAAACATTTTCTTAGTTTGAAATATGTAACTGAAGTCCACTTCAGGTCCAAATTATCAAGTCCAAATAAAACGGACTTAAGCCCCTTCATTCCCGGCGAGATTATGGCTGGCAACAATTTTGAAGGAATTTGCGACGTCGCGGTCCAAAGGCATTGTCAGGTTAGAGCAGGGCTTCAGCCGTGGGAGACTCTGTGGCAAATTTTCATGAACTCAGCCAATTGTCTGTTCGGCTCTGTGGAATTACCTTACACAAACCTTTACGACTCTCCAGCTGGGGTTATGAAACATGTGCGATTTTATTTCTTTTTCATTTCTTTGATGTGGTTGACGACGTTGTCGCTGTCGGCTTTGTTATGGTAAGTGTTGTGTCATTGTTCAATTTTGAATTACAGCTAGTTAACTTTCCACTGATGCCAGACCAATTATAACTTATAATTATGAAATCTAGTTTTTTTTTTTTTTTTTTGGTTTATCATTATAGACAACGCCCATTTCAAGCTGACCTCCCCCAAAATCTGGAATAGGTTTAAACTTACGCTTGATCAGTGGGAAACTCTAAAGAATTTTAAATATCGATCAATGGACATATGTATGTATGTACATTAAACAGGAAATTGCCTCTCATACAAGCAACTCATGCAGATAACCCGAATTGAAAACCTGCGGCTGCCATTGCTGTGATTAGAAGGGCAGCGTCATATCGTAGCTGATGGCTTGCTTTTATAAATAAGTAGGCTAATTGAAAGGCACGGCCTTCCGTTTCATTCGCGAGACAGCCAAAGCGGATTGTGTGTTGTGCTTTTCATATATGTATGTACTATATACAGGAGGATTTTGTCCGCCAACCATTTGAAGTATGTTCAAAATTTGGTGACCTCGACGGCACACGCGTGTATGGATAGAGGTGTATAGCGGGTGTGGTCAGGTTAATTTTGGAATGTGGAGTTTTATATATTGAAAGAATGTAAATGACAGAAAAAAGTATTTCGAGCTGCAATTGGTTTATCATGTTGAAATTAACAATTTCCAAGCCAAGATGTGCAGCAAGAACAATGATATAAAAATATACTCATATTAATAAATATATATATTATGATATATAAAGATATTTAAATATATAAAACAAAACAATACTGAAATTCAAAGCTTTAAAAATGTTATTCTAAATTTTTATTTTGTAAACGTTTTCTTGTTTTAATAAAAGGGAAGATAAGGAGACGAGCCTTCGACTTTTGACGTTAATGCAAATTATTTTACCTCTAAGAAACTTTACTGGAAATTCGCATGGCTTAATCCAAATGCAGTTGGCATGAACTTATTTATGTACATAAAATAATACGAGGCTTATGATATCATTGGCATTCGATATCAATAAATATGTTCTTTACAATTTACTGTTTAAAATGCAACGCTTTGCGTAAAATGCAAAATGCAAATCAAAAACTCATAAATAACATTTTATGTTTCTACTTTGCTGGGCAAAAGCTAAAAAGCTCTTTCAGATTTCAGAAACTTTATGGGGCGCAATTGATTGCTGCAGATATTGATAAATTTATTGTTGTTGCCGTGCTACCAAATGATTTGTGCAAAACACAGAAGTAATTCGAAATTGTATCCATCAGCTGGTGTCATTGCAGCACATATAAATAGCTCAAGTCGCAGCCATTAAAGTGCTATAAATTTCGAAAAATCATTACAATAAAAAATACAAATTGATTCTCGGCTTTAAACTTGTCCTTTTTTCTAAAAGGCAGCTTAAAAATTTCCTCCTTTTTTTTATGCTCTTATAGCACGTAAAAAATATAATAATAAGATTTCTTAAGCGTTTTATTGTTTAATTTTGTGGCCGAAGTGAATGGGCCTACATAAATAAAAAAAATGTAAAAGGAACGCATTGAGAATTATGTACGTTACATAAACGTAACTGTTTAATTTTACATTTCCCTTACAAAGCATATAAGTCTTTTTGTATGGAAAATCAAAGCTGTCGCTCGAAGCATCAGACAATATAAGAGACTTGAGCAACAAACTTGAAGACTTTGTTGTATTTAACTTTTGTTCACATTACATGTAAATGAGGATGAGTAGCACAGTGTTAATATAAGAGATGGAGGGCCCTATAAATTGGTTGATTATGAAAATTAAGAAAACCGACGATCAATTTGCATATACATATGTACAAACCTGTAGTATGTATGTATGTGTGAATGTGATTCACAATATTCATTCATTGAGCCATATAGTAGTAGTAGCTGTGAATGGGTTTCTCGCAACCAGATTACAGATTACCGTTATGCGTCTAACAGACATTTGAGCGGTCACGGCTGTCGCCAAACTGAGCGATGTGTGGGGATTACTTCGCCCATTAATTCGTGAATTGTTGGGCTCAGCGCGAGCATCTCGCTGTCGTGTTTCTTTTGTATGGCGTTTGCTTGCGCCTCGCGTGCATCGAACTTGTAAGATCGTATATGGAAATATATACATCTGTGTGTGCGCATGTATGTGTAGGCTCGTTTGGCTTGTTAATCAGCTAGGTGGATTTTATTAGCCTCTCTCAGATCGCTCGATGTGACGACAATGCGATTCAAGTTCAGGGCCATTCGCCGACGACATATCATTAATGAAGACGCTTTTGGCGCTGGCCACAGGCTTTACAGTTACTGTCACACGATAGATACACGATATGTATGTGGGCCGGTGGGTATACGGACCTATCTATAGAGAGGTAATATGATCGCAGGAGTGCCTTTCACTTGGTGACCAACTGCCTTTTGGAATATGGCCAGTTGTCTTCCGCATCGTGGTCGCCAGCAACAAGCAAACCTTTACATATACAAACATGCCTAACACACACACACACACACACATACGTATATAGTATATGTGCAATTCATTGTTTCGCTGTTTCGTATGCGATTGGCAATTGCATTGTACCGTGCCGGTGGCCGGTGTTCCATTCACGTGCACAAAATTGCGCCAAAAAATAGATATACAGAAGAAAAACCAAAAAAAAACCAAAAAAAAAGAAGAAAATGAAATAAATAAAAAACAATGGCGATGCCAACGCATGGCAATTAGTCGCGTAGAGCGAGAGATAGCGAAACTGCCACCACAACGTTCAACGACCATGCAAAAACAATGAAATTAAAAGCTGCAACAGTCACAGCTCAGAGCAAAAACAACAACAACAACAGCAACGACAACAACAACGTTGGCTGCATGCAACAAACTAGACGTTGCAGTTAATTACGGCTATGTGAAAATGTCAGAAACATTTGAAGCGTCTACGGCAACCAACACGGCGCTCGCATTGACATTCCAAAATGCATTCATATATGTATGTATGTATGTATGTATACCCATGCAGATGCATAGACAGCACACACACACCTAATTAATGCGCTTGGGGTAAAGCGTTGTTGATTACATTTCATTGTTCTTCCTTTTGAACCTGAAGCACACACACACGTCCATAATCTGCTCACATTTTTCGGCTGTTAATGAAGAGTGAGCGGGGGAGGGGGCTTTCATATTAAGCAGCCACACTTTACATTGGCATTTTTCGCCGCACGAGCGAGCAAATATTTATTACAGACTCTGGTAACACTTTGATCAAAAGCTTAACTTCGCATTGTTTTACTTCCTGTCTTCGCCTTCGCCGCCTAAGAACTGAGTTAGCCCTGAGAACATTGAAAAGACGGACGCCAGAGACGGCAGCAGCAGCAGCAGCAGCAACGCTTGCGGTCGCGGCGGCGTCGGCAGCGGCTCGAACGAAGGGGAAAACTGTTACGGTCTCATTGCGTTGGCTTTTTATGAGCATTTAATTTCATTTTCATGTTGATTTTGTTGCTTGGTTTGTTCGCTGTGTTGATGCGGCCGATCCACTCTTGTACCTAAAAGATTTCACAATTTTCGATGCTTTTTCCACTTTAGCCGAATTAGGCTTTTATTTCTTTCTGCATTTAATTGGCTAGCGTGTGTACAATGTATTTATGTACATATACTCGTACATGTTCCTGCTTATTTGACTTGCGTACTTTTGTTACAGATACATAACCATAGGGTACAAGCATTTAACATACGAAAAGATTTGTCTGCAGCAAGAAGTGAAAGGGAAATGAAAGATCTTTTGTTGTCTTGGTCTTTAAAATTATAAGATTTGGTCAAGAAAGTGTCTGATTTCTTTTCTTTTCATTTTGTTCATAAACAGTATTTACATTTTGCCAAATGCTCAAGACAACATTTACCTTTCACTCCTCTTTCGATTTTTGTTTTTTCATTTATTCCTGCCAACTGTCTGTTTCTAATGAACATTTAGGAAACTTCGCCCATTATCTCGTATGCCAGGGCCGTATTCTTTAGCCCTGGTAAAATATAAATAATAATAAAAAGTACAACAAAAACTCATAAGAGTCATTTATATCCGAATAACTCCGCAAATTAACGAGCCCGCTTCGCAGTCAATTATGGTTTAGATTGAACAAATAATCGGAAAGCGTAAAATATATTAAGTTATTTTAAGAGATGCGTTTTTTTTAGAATGTAATAAAAAGATAACATTAAGATTTAAATTGAACGACAATCAAACTTTTTCGACCTAATTATAGATGACAAGGCACAACGAGAATGCATTTGATTTAAAATTATTAGGATAATTAAATTTTGAATTAAATTGCAATTGCAAAATGTATTTATTATAATTTGATTGAAACCGGCTTAAGGCAACTCTCCTGCACGAATCGAGGCCCGTTTCGTGACGCGAGCTACTTTTGATCTTTCCAAATAAACAATGTTTTCAAAAACTATCGACCATTGTTTCTTATATGTAAGTATGTGTAATGTGTTGTATAATTATGTATTTTTTAAGTTTACTGTTGGGTCTACTGCAGCCCGAACTCAGGCACGGCACGCGTCTTTCCTGCATCGATCAAATAAAATTTTCGAATTTTCTTTCGCCGCCGCTGCCGCAATTATGCGATGGGAAAATTATATACTATGTATGTATGTATACAACGGCCGAATGAGAGTTTCCACACACTCTTGCAATTTTCTGCAGAAAAGCAACTAAGTGAAATTACAAAAATGATAGCAAGGATAAATGATAACTAAAACTCAAATCGATCCAATCAAATTTACATCTGGCAAGTGCATTTGCATTACGTGTCACAAATCGAAGAGAATGACTATCCATATTGTCAGCATGGATCGAAGATATATGTAGTTGCATACAAAGCTGTCCGACTGGCCGGACCGCTAATAACTAGCATTTGGCTAAGTGTCTGGGTGTCATGTTCAATTAAGAGCTACTAACTATGTTCAGGTTTGTAGGAATGCAAGCTCTCAGAATGGCCCGGCATTGAGCTGTAAGCGATTTGTAAATGAACTGGTTCATTCAACACTTGACTTGAATCGGTTCAAATGTGCACTCGAAAATATTTATGTGCCTGCTCATTATTTGACTAATATTTCAAAATATAATTACTTAATGTTCGTTGCATTAGAAACTGGAACCCGACTTCTTTTCCTTCTGCTTTTTATAAAAAAATATCTAAAATATTTATGTGCATTCAAAATAGAATTATATTATGTTCACTTCATTAGAAACTGGAACCCGTCTTCTTCTTCTTCTGATGTTTTTTTTTTTTTTTTTTTTTGTTTGTTTATTGTATTGAATCAAAAATAATGATGTTTTTAAAGCGGATTGTTCGAATTGTGTATCATAAGCCAGATAAACTTATATAAAATCTTTATAGAGTCGAAGGCAGATCCATTGATGCGAGATATATCCTGTGACCATATATAACATCTGAGCAACTGATTATAAGCAATCGTGTGTGGTTTTTTATAGATAAGTGCATAAGATATATACTTATAGTAAAAGCTTCTACCGATTTAGTGAAACATAAGTACAATGCATTTTACTAACTGCAAAGTTTGGCTTTTATTCGAGTGCTATTGGCAATTCATGTTCGTCAATGAATAGAAATCGCGTATTTAGGAATTCCGATTTGACACATGGCAGTCATCTAAAAGCCAACTTGCGCAATCAAATGAAATAGTTTGCGCAAACGAGTTAAAAGCCAAGTACAATATTTTGACCCAAATGCCATGGCAGCGTCACGTACTTGCCGTTCTGGCCACAGACCGGCAAAAATGAAAAATAAAATAAAAAAATAATAAAAAAAAATAAAAAGAGCAGATGTGAGGACGTGTGGCTCGAAGAGCGTCATATAAATTCAACTGGTAGATATAGTATCTTTTAATTGACACTTGATTGCAATGTAAAAAAAAAAAAGAGAAGAAAACATGAAAATCTAATTCGGCACAGTTTGTCTACGAATATGTGCGATCTAATTCAGATGGAGAGCAGGAAGCACGAGTATTTATGTATGTTGCGACTTGCGACCCGCGAATTGGTGAACTGATCCAGTTTAGCGAGCGCTCCAGTTGGCCTGGTTATGCCTTTAGCAGCACTCGAACACAAATCAATTTAGGTTATAAATAAGTATGTGCTGCCTGCTAACGGCAACAGCATCGCCAACTAACAACTTGGCAAGTTGGCAACTTGGCAGCTGCTGGCCCAGTTGCCAGCGGCAGCGCCAGAAGCACTTTCGTTCGCTGCGGTTTCTGTTCGCCATTTTAATTGCAGGCTGCGACTCGCAACAGGTTCGCACGCAGCCTGGTTGCCCAAGCTCGAATCTCTCATGCATAGTTGCCGTTGAGTCTAAATGTGACACAGACACACATACTCATTGTACTTAGTAGATAGATAGATAGTTGGTGGGTGGATGTCTAGACACATTTTATTTTTTTTTTCAGTCGCTAGGCCTATTTCGCGCTTGGACCGGTTTAAAATCTTTAACACTTATAGGAATGTGACTCGTAGAACCCAACCGCATTCACAATTATTGTCGCAAACTCATCTGCAAAACATATTTATTCACATTCAAACAGTCTTAAAGCCAGAGATGTGAACTGCTCGAGAGGTCGATCGATTTGTAATATATTCAAATAGATATTTGTCCTGTTTAAAGCTCTTATTGGACTGTGAACGAGTACATCCATTAATATATATGGTACTCCATTGCATTTGTTGGGAAATAGAATCAAAATACTCGACGACAACGACTATGCATATCATTTGTCCCAGATCTAGCTCAGTCTGACAAGCTGAACAAAATTAAGACCAGACTCTAACATAGGTATCTTTATGATGTTTTATTTTTTTAATTTCATTTCTTATTTAGCAGGAATAAAATAAATTTAAAACAATCAAAGCTCAGATGTGTGCACACCTGTCATAGTACATAATATGTATATGTTTATGTATAATGCAAATGAATTAGAAATAAGTAGTCAAAACCCGATCGGTGAGCACATTTGCATTTAACAGTTATTTACCTTAACACTCCACTTTCAATAACCTGACCCAAAAAATTTAGAACAAAGGGTATATCAAATGCAAAAATATAATATATATGTATATATAGGAACAGCTTATTATCATTTGATTATCGGAAGAGTATATGAGGGATTTTACCAAGCAAAGCAACCAACTAAAGCTACTCAATTATATTGCCGTGTACAGAGTATCGCGCAGTCGACCCCTCTCAAGCAATGAATTAATGTGCAATTTGCATGCCTTTCAATGGAATGCTGATCAATTCAATCGTTATACTTATTAGAGCCCAATTTTTGACAGAAAATAATAAAATATTTGCGTGCATGTGTGTGTGTGTGTGCACGTACTACTGAAGTATTTATGCATGTATGCATGTATGTGAGATCTCTATTTGCGAATATTTCAATTTTGTTGCATGTTATGTACATATGTATGTATATGTATGTGTGCAGGTAGGTAGGTAGGTGGGTAGTATAAGAAATGATATCTAAATTAGATTGCTTTTCAAGGTTATCATCCGATATGTATCTGTATCTGTGTGTATCTGTGTGTGTTTGTGTGTGTTTGCATATTTTCTTGTATCTGTCTGTCTGTTTTCTTATACACATTTCAATATTTTCAATGCGCTTTCGAGTTTTTGATTATACACAAGCTGCCTTAATTAAAAATTACTTGTATTGCATGTTTACACACACACACACACACAGACACACACACACTTCCATTTGTATGTGGTTGATATATGAAATGTCGGGCACACCCGTCAACTTTTATGTTAGGCAATTTGCCAAAATTATGCACAAGCTGACCTTTCGAATCTGTCGAGTTTCCGAAAAATAAGAATCCGAGAACGTTATTTTCAATAGGAACAAATAATCTTTAGTAGTATATAGAGTTATAGAGAAATATATATATATCCTAGGTTACTAACTTTCTAAGCCATGGCAAAAAATCTTCATCGGTTCGGTTCGCGGTACGAATCAATGCCTCACCTTAAGTTTATGTTCTCAGGTTTGTTTGCTTTAAATTTGAACCGTGTCTCATACATTTTGGGTTCTAGCCTTGGTTCGACAAGTTAGCAAATCGTTAATAACTTATAAGATTTCTTTTATCGTTCATTTTTCTTTGTTTTTTTTTTTGTTCATTTGTTGACACTCCCAAATGGGGTTCGAATACTTTATTTATTCAATTATTCCGTAAAAGCTTATCTTAAAGGTGATTCACTCTAAACACGTGCAATATTAAATAAAAATAATAAATTTCAAATTCAAATTCTACAAATATATGTATATATTATTGTGCAATTAAATTTTAAGCTGACCTGCTCGAGGCCAATGTTTATTATAATAATCGCAAAAAAACAAGGTAAGTATAAACAAATAAAGGTGAGAACGTATCTTTATAGATATTTCAAGTAACTCCCGATTCTTTCATTTTAAGACTTTGCTGTAACCCATTGAGAATGAGAAGCATCAAAGTCAGCAAACCTGAAAAAAAATTGTTAATTATCGAAAGAAAATATAATTTTCGGGCTGAACCAGTTTTTTAAAAGAGCGTGGTTCGACTCCGGCTTAGACTCGGCTGCTCTACATAGATCTTATCCGTTTGAGGTTCGGCTTGTTGTAAATATAAAGTTGAAATTTGTTGCTCGAGCCGGTTCAGTCGTAAACCGGTTTGCGGCCTCTGTCCTAGGTACACATTTATATACAAACGGAAGTGGAAACACAGACTTTGTTATTCTCCCACAATTAGTTGCTAATGTGTTAAACTTCTTTTGAATTGGTTTTACTACGCAATTGTCACAGTCCCAGACATGAGTTCGTTTAAATTATCATTTTTTGTGGCCCCCTTTTTTCGTTTCATGTGAATATTTTGTGAGACCGAGGCAACAATTTGTAATGCAATTGTCTGTGCACCGGATCCACCCATGTACTAGCTTTTGCTTTAACTCAGATACACTAACACAATTTATAATTCCCTAAACGTAATTCGAGACAACAAATTTTACCCTTGTACCAAACTCACACCCGTGGAAATATACCATACCATCTTGTTCTACACTTCTATTCAAAAAATATGTTTAAAGTTTTCCGTCCATGTTAGTCTTGTGGTGAGAATTTTGAAGCGGAAAGCGGAAAGAGAAGTTTTCGTTTATTTGACCCGCAATTTCTATCCAAGTGCGGTGAGCTTCGCGAAAACGTTTCAAATAAATTCAGACAACGATCTTGAGAATGGGTTTGAAATCGATAATAAACAAAAAAGTTGCAAATTTTTCGCTAAATTTCCACAGTTTCGGGTGGAATTTCCTAAAGCGCTGAAACACGTTTTCATTTAATTTTTATGTAGGGCATTGAAAATAAATTTGAAGTCGATTGTAAAGTTGTTATGCAGGGATTTGAAAATAAGATCGAAGCCAATCGGTTTCAAAACTTTGCCCAATAAAACGTTGAATCGCAATTTCCCCAAGGAAATGATTAGATTTTCCAAGAAGAAGTGTGAAACATGTCTCAAATGAATTTTCGTGTAAGATCGTTGGAACAAAATTTGAACGCTTAACCAAATGTTTGACCCCATTTATATCATGACGGAATGGGTTTTTCGAAAAGAGTGAATTCGAAAGATGAGTTTGCCGCCGATCCGATGGTAAACAAAATTGTTTCATTCAATCAATTTTCACGATTCAAGTACAATATTTTCAGTAATTTTAGATTCGTAGAGTCAGCACAAACAGTTTTATACATAGAGATATACATACTATATATTTAAATGTATTTGATAAAAATATACTAATTCTTGCACATCTTTTAATTAGGCTCTCTGAAACTCTTTGATTAATCCCAAATAGAAACAATTTTGTATGAGTGTATAAAATGATACACTTTGCATTCATTTATCTAATGGGGGTGTCTATTAAAAAAAAAGTACATATATCCAATCACATGTTTAAAGGCGCTCGACCGACCGAATTGACCAACAGCAAACTTTCAAAATCGAAAAAACCAAACGATCAACTATCTCTTGGTATTTTGTTTGTAATGTCGTTATTGAAAGGGTATTTGCCTTTCATAGGTTTTTGGCTGTTTTGGCACAATAGCAAACCACATTCTCCGACTCGCCCCAACTTCCTGGTCACGGTCTTGTCTACGGGTATCGTAGGCGTGGACCACGGCTCGAAGTTTGGCGGCTCTTGTGAAATCTTGTGTCTTAGCTCATGTATTTCGAAAAGCCTTGAAACATTTAGCATTTAGTGTAACATTTGTTAATAAGCTGATTTCCGTTATTATAGAAAAGTAGCTACAATTTTTGGACAAACATTAACTAATTGCAAATGTGCACAATTCTTATGTATTTATTTATTTCTGCTCGAATTCAAATCAGAAAATCTTTTTTTAAATCCATAATAATCTATAATTAAGCAATGAAATTATAAATGAATTATTGCAATCATTTTATTACTAAAGAGTTAGCTTTAATTTAAATGCAAGATAATTGTCTACGTTTTTCCTATCACCAAGAGAACAATATTAAGTTAACGAAATTGGGCTCTTCTTCAGGATTTTCTAAAAATTAATAAATAATTTTAGTTTATTACAGAAGCTTTCTATGACTCATGTGATTTCTACAGTCGGAATATAAATAATGAAAATATTAACAATTTTCTACTGATTATAGAAATATAATTTGAAACGATTTCTAGAAAGCTTGTAAAATTATATTGTATTATTGTTTTCTATGATTGGAAAAATAACTTTTGTTTTTGTAATGTAAATTCCAACCTAAAAAATATTAAAATTACAATTTTTTTACGAGGTAACGCAGATGTTAACTTTCTTAAAAAATGATATACATACATATATACATATATTGGAAAGTTCATCCTTTTTGGAATTGCGTGTCAATCGAAAGTCTAAGTCAGTCTTTAGTATATTTACTAAGATTAAAATACATGTGACTTATCATATTTATGCAAGTGAAAGTTGAGTTTCAAAACTAAAATGGTAGCTTATGAGTGCATAGATTATTGCAAAAGCGTTAGATGATATAAAAACCTTTAACGCTTTTAGCATTTGGGCCAAGCTGGTATGGGAATTTCCAGCATACTAACAAGAAAGTCAAATAAAATGCGTTGTGGTTCTTTTCTCTTTTCTGCTCAGGAACTTAAGCGATAGAGTTTGGTTTCTTGGTTCGAAGTGAATTGCATTGTTCCAAGTGGAAAATAGTATCAATATCGACTATGAAAGCAAGAGATTTCAATTATGGAATTCGGGGTACACGCAGATTCCAATTAGCTTCCTAGACCCGATCTTATTAGACAACATATTTAGCATGCAGGTTTTCGTGTGTTTAAATGAAACACAAAATAAACAATTTATTAATCTTTTAATCTAATCTTAAATAGCTTACAACAAAGTTGTCAAATTTAAACATTTTGATATTCAGTCGATTAGAAAATTTCGTTATAAAAGATTTTTAGATTTCCGTCGAGGATTTGCTCCCTTCTAAAATACCTTGTCAAGAGCTCAGCTTTTATTATGTTTCCTGCCTGACAACAGCTTTTTCGGACATAGAAATATAAAGCTGAATCTTTTTTCGAAAATTTTTGTCTACAAAAATTTATTGAGAATTGCTTACGAATAAATATATCCTATAAAGGGCTGAAAAAAAGTCGGCTTACATTCCTGGATCTCACTTTCGTAAATGAGTGCAATTTAACAAATAAGTTAGTCGAACCACTGTGCGTACAACTGCGGCTGGAATTGGCCACACTGTGGCTGCAACTGTGACTTGTTACTCGACTCAGGTTGGATTTGCTCTGGCTGAATCTGAGTCTAAATCTGAATGGATAGCTCGGCGGCTTGCGGTCGACTTTATTTGCAACAAAGTTTTGGTTAACACAAACATCATTTGGTTGCCGCTGTCGCTTTTTGCCCCAACAAGTTTTCTGTTCCATTTTGCTTACATACTTACAAGTATAAGTATTCAGGTATTCAGCTATGTGTGTGTGTGCGTGTGTGTGTGTGCCTGAGTAACTTCAACTACTCGCATTTGTGTGTATGTCTGTATGTATGGGTCTATGTACAACTTTGGCTGCACGTTAACTAGTTTGTGTCGTGTTTTGCGGGCTATTTTGATTTGCCCGCTGCTGCATTATATTTGACCCAAATTATTTATGTAGTCAAGAATTAAGTGCAGTTTCACAGTTGCAGCTGTCACCTAAGTGGACATTCTTTCTATGTACAGGTTATCGACTTAAATAGGGTATAATAAAGATATATTACAAGGTACAGGTTATCAACTTAAATAGGGTATACTAGGGTATACGGCTTTTCCAATTACTTTAAACTCATAAGAACGCGATCGCTTTGTAATCAATTAAATAACTGCAACTTCTACCTAACATACAAAATAAGTAACATTTAATAGTAGGTCTTACTGGAAACTTTCTATTCCTGTTAATTTTAATTATAGCTTACTAAATTTACTTATTGTCTTAAGACGGAGTGTAAAATATATAATGATAAATATCCTTAGCGCCATCTTCTAAGAGAGTAATAATAATTTGTCATGAATTGTTTAACGCTTTAAAGAAAACTTCAGGACCCATACAAATTTTGCTCCATATTTGCTTTCGATAAGCCTTCAATATTTTGTATAATATAATAATTTACTTATTGAAATATTTGGGATATTGTTGTACTTATAATAATAAATATTCAATTTTTTGAACAACAATACACACAAATCTCTATAAAATAAAGTTACGTCCCTCCATTTTCATATCTGTCGAATTGAACACCATTATCATGTGTAACGTGTGGAATATTACTTTGTTTTAGCGAAAATTCAGCCAGGTTAAGTAAAATTTTACTAATTGATTATGCTACTAAAGTCAGCTTGAGAGAACGAGAAGCGGGTACAAAATGAAAAGAAAAGTATTCCAAGAAAATTTGCGGCTTTGTTAAATCCTCCGATATTATAATTGCTTATTCAATTTTATATCATATAAAGAAGATATATTTTAAGAACAAGATGATGACGAACAAGACACTTTCGGATTTAATACTATAGGTTATAAAGATTATTAAGATTAACAACCTTTTACTGGTGTATTGAAATGACAAATTCGAATTTTAAATTCCCCTATCAAATATATTTTTGCTACGTTCCGTCTAGGCCAAAATGAAAATCCTTTCATCCTTACACCTTATTTGATATATATATAGGTTTAAAGAGAAAAAAATTGAATTTTAAATAAATTTGAAAATAATTGAGCCATAATAATGAAGTCTACAGAGCATGTGCAAAGGGAGATGCTGATGCTGATGCAGATGCAGATGCAGAGGCAATAGTTGCGGCAAAAACTGACGCCCTTCCAGTTGGCTCGCTGTTGGCGTCGTCAAATGGGCCAAATGGAAACAAATTGTCATAAACGGTAGCAGTTTATCATTGCTCGGACAGGTCTCAAGGTTGTTGCGGTTTTTGCTGCGGCAGCTGTTTCGCAATTTGCGTTGGGTTTGCTCGACGCAATTTATTAGCCAGATTTGAAGCACAAGGGTATTGCTTCACCAGCAGCATGGCAAGGCAGGGGCAGAGACAGGGGCAGGGGCAGAGACAGGGGCAGAGACAGGGGCAGCGGTAGAGGCAGCGGCAAAGTCAGAGATTGCGATTGATTTTTGCAAGAAATTCGCAAATGGTTTGCAATGCTAATTAAATTGCCAAATATATGTTTGTATAAATGTGATCTGCACACAGATACACACTTGCACAAAATGTCCATATGTGCGGAGACATTTCGCATTATAAATATAAGCAGAGACTGTGCTTGAAAACCGAAAAGGAATTGATAAATTCGCGCGATTTTGACCCAGTTATGTCACCTAACGCAAAAATTGGCCAAAAAGTTAGCAAAAATTTGTAGATCTCGATAAGTGAAATATGATTTTGTTTTCTAATAAATTTTAACTTTTTGGCAAAATGCAAATATTCATATTATGCATCCGATGGTCATCTAATGTGTTTTCACTTTTATTTGCCCAACATCGTGGCCTGACTGAATTATTGTTATGCATTTGCCGCAATATGCAGATATTTGGAGCGTCAGCCCAAATGGACACACACATAAATAACAGATAAGAGAGGAGTATTTCGTGTCGGAAACTTGGATGTGTGTGGAACGGGTCGTCAGGGTCGAGAAACCCGTTTGCCCATCCTTCGTGCTTAGAGTCACACTTGAGCTGATTTAAAAATGAGTTGAAAGCCTTAAATCATTTATTCTCGGCAATGACAGCATCAAGTCAATAGAATTAGTTATGAGTATTTATTTGTGTTATGCATAGATGTGCATACATACATACATATTGGCACATATATGTACATACATACATATGTATGTATGTGTGCGCATATGCATTGTGTCGCAATCGCTGCCAAAAACCCAAAACCCAAAACCCAAAAACCGAACGTGACATTTGCTAGCTGGCTCTGTGAAAAGTAAAAAATGTATCTCAGTCTCAGCGCCCAGATACAGATTGAGTTTGCAACGGGTTCAACGGGTTTGCTTTTGGAATTTGAATTTGACATGTATACCTACGTACATACATATGTATGTACATCTAATATGCACACATGTACCATGTCCGTGTACAAACATGTGCATAAAGAAATGAACGTATGTTCATAAACAAATACATTTAATTTCATTTCGGCTCTTTATATAAAGATAATATGCATTGCAGCTGGCAAATAAGACAATCAACACATCCATTTCGTCAGCAAAAGGATATGATATCACGTATACGCGATGGGTGCCACACATGAAGAGGCATGTATTATTATTATTGGTAATAATATGTAAGGTTTTATGATTGATGTGCCTGCTTTTACATTCACAAGTATTTACATACATTTTTATTCATAGCTATGAAAAGGCTTCCCACCTTTTGGCCCATTACTTTTGCACCTTGCGCCGCTTCCTACTTTATTTACTTGCCATACATGGCGGATGTATGTTATATGTTGGCAAAAATATGTACATGCAGTGGCAAGCGTGTCGCCATACAGGAAATTAGAGTAAATTGCCGCCGCGATTTTAGTTCGATTTTTACTTTATAATAATTACACCCATATTGCGTTCAGATCTGGTTGGGTCTTTGTTCGCGCTGCCATCAAAGCCAATTTTGACAAACGTGCTCGCTCAGTTGCCGTCGTATTTGAAGTCGATTGCAGTTGGATTTTTGGGTGTGGCAGCTGCAACAACAACAACAACAACACCAAAAGTTACCCACAGAGCCCAGTTATTCATACATACATACATACATACATACATAGGTAAGTATGTACATTCATTCAACCGCATATATGTATGTATACATGCATATGTACCTAGGTATACACCTTGTGCATGCCTTTATTGTGCTATAAAATGGTTCAGTTTTCAATTTTAGTATTTTTCAATCAACGAAGCATCGTAAAACGGATTGTGCATAGAGATATAAAATACTCCCATGTTGCATCGTACTTATTCATACACAAATACATTATTAGATTTCGATGTACGTGAAAGTTACACAAATGTCTGAAGCATATTTGCCAATTTACTTGGCGTATTTACGTAATTTTCAATTTTCAAGTTAAGAAAAAACTAAACAAAAATGTTAAAAACTTTTCAAATTATACCTGATCTGTGGGTAGTCATTTATTTGCATATCAATCAACGGACGCCAAATTGGGTCAAATTGAGTCCATATAGACAAGTTTTCAGCTAAACTTGGATAACTGGATAACTCAATTAGTCTTAATTACTACCGAAATCCGACTAAGTGCTGCTCGCCATTCACCGTCCGGCATTTCCACGCAACAAAACTGTTATCTTCAAGCATGTTATATGTATGTTACATTACATAATCGAGAATGTTAAGCTTAATTCGAGACAATATAATACTAAAAGTCGTGTACAAGTCCTCAGGAGGATATTTACTTTGCCGAAGATCGCACAATAAGCAATATATATATTAATAGTGTTATAACCAATAATTTACGTTTCGATAGTTATAATATGTTTTAATTTTTAGAAGGGCTCGGGTTTTTGTGGTTAGGCCGAAAGAAAAGTAAGCTGGTAAAAAGACTTATGCCACACACCAAAAAAAAGTTGCTGGTGCTATTGAATTGGTTGTATTTTCTAAAAGAGATTAGCGATTATATAATCGGTCGGAGGAAGCCCGAGTGGGTTTATTTTTATGGGAAAGGTAGATTGCGTCTACCAACAAAACACACACTATATGAATGGAAATATATGTATGCATGTTTATGTAATATCTTAAATATGAACGAGCAAACTTGGTTGAGTTGAAAATTATGCATAGTGTACCTTGACAATACCAAATGGTATCCAGTTAATGGCTCAATAATTGACTATGGGCGGGTCTATTAGAAGTGCCCCCTTGCAAAACCAATCGAGTTCCCGTAGAATAACAAATATCAACAATATAGTTAGATCTACCTTGTAGTATATAATAGTCCTCGAATCACGTATGTGTTTAAGAAAGTATAACTCTGTTAATTTTAATTGAACACATCTAGTTATACGAAGAATATTAAATCGAGCCCAAAAAAAAGCCACTAGGGTTTACTGCCATCAATTATCTTTTTCTATATGCAATAATTTCTTAGAAGTCTTAGTTTTCTAGCCAAGACATGTCGCTCAGATATAGAGATATCGATTAAAATAAATAAAATTCAGTTATTAGACCATTCCATTTAATGGAGGTTTCGTCTTCTAACATTACTGTCCTTCAAAGTCGGAACTTCCGTTAATCATGCTTCTTCTTCTTCTCTGACTTGTTAGGATTCGTGTCAAAAACAAGCTTTGAGTGCACATATGTCCATTTCCCTCGACTGCTTTGTACATTCGACTGCTTGCAGACGATGGAAATATATATGTTTATATATTTATATACCAACATTGAAATGTATGTACGTGTATGTGTATGTGTATGTGTAGGTAAGCAGTAGTTTAGTAGTTGTGTATATTATAGTAGTTTGAACCCGCTGTTGACTGGCAAAAGCACGGCCACTGACAGTTGCATTTGTTTGAATGTGCAATTAAGCCATTTCTCACTCTCTCTCTCGCTCACTCTCTGTGTCTCTATCTCGCTCTCTTTGAGACGAATGTCAAGTTTGTATATCGGGCTACATATATACACATTCATACATACATATGTATATTCCATGTATACGGATGTATATTGTATTAATAGAGTAGCTCGATAATCTTAAGCTGTGACAACTCGGATTCGTTTTGCGAACAACCAATCTAACAAAAGACAATTTAATCTCATGTTGCTTTTATACAAAAACAACTGCTAATATATCTACTTGAATAAATAATATCTACATATTGTATGCACGCATGCATGGTTAGTATAAAGATACGAAAAAGATATATAATATATAAATACATTTTTTTGAAAAACGCATCTTTCACTATATCTTTCATATATATACATATATCATATATTAAAAGATGCGCTTTTCAGAAACCTAATTTTTTAAATGAATCATACATTTTCTACATTAATAATATACATTTTCTACATTAATAATATAATTAAATTCAATTAATGGAGTTTAAAAATTCACAAACTTTGTAGCTGCTAAAGAATGATGGATAGTAATAACATAAATATACCTAAGCTATAGAGTAATATTACTTTTACTTTTTTCTTTTTGTTGTAATTACTGTTTTTCTTCTTCTTGTATTTCATACTCGCGCTGATTTCGTTCACTTTTCTTTCGTTTTGCCTCCGTTTCAGTGAACTTTGCCACTAAAAAGATTTTAATTTCGAGTGATAAATGGAAAGTGACGGCTTAATAAATATAAATATGTATATATAACAATATGTGCAATAAAATTCGCGTTAAAATTCGCGTTATTGTCACTTTTCGAGTGCGTGTGTTTCTGCTGTGCCTCTAATAACTAGTTATGCTCGATGGATAGCTAACACAGATACATACATACATACATATATATATAGCATATGTATGCAAGTGCATGCATACACAGATAGACGAGTACATACACATGTATGTGTGTACATCTGTGCATATGTACGTACATCCGTTTGGATATTAAATATACGCCACGTTTGTTTTCCTCCAGCGCAAAAATGAAAGTGCTCCTCGGACCATGCACAAGGCCATTCCGCCATGTTAATTAATTTTTAGTTAAAATTAATGTTTGTGCTCTCGCTCGCTCTCACAATAACAAACGTAAATTCAATTACGGATATATGGAAAATGAGATTCATACAAATTCATTAATTTATAGGAGTATCTAATCGAGCAAATAAATCGATTAACAGCTACAACTTTGTACACATAGTTCTCTTTCTAATTAGGTAGCTTTGTATTTAGTTATAAAAATAAACATATTAATTGGGCCTTACCTTTAATACGTTGCTTTTGTTGTGGAGCGCCGATCCGTACGGCCTGGACAATTGGTAAATCCGAAAGTAAGGTAATAACAGCTACAAGTCCAAGCAGGTGTTTTAATCCCTTTTGCGACATGGTCCACTTAGCTAACATTTGAAGCTATTTACTAATGTACGAACAAGATATTGGATTATTTTTACACAGCGCACTTGGGAAACACTGCAGTCGCCTTTGTACAATTTTCGGAATATTTTGGACTAGTTTTCGGCCAACAGGATACTCTGTATTATAGGTAGGTTGCTTGCTTGTGTTATGCCCCAAGGGCTCGACTATTTGACCACTAAGCGGTCAGCTAATCTAGATGATCACTTAACGCAATCGCACTAATACAAGACGAATTCCAAATGCTGTACTGCGTTTCGAAGCACGCGCACCGCGTCTAAGCACCAAACTGAAGCACTAGGCGGACCCGTATGACTATATAAAATCTTTCGAGCGCACAGACAAGTCGCTGCAAGCAGTTGCGGTCGAGCTTGCGACCAGGCGGAGAATGGCCAAGTGAATCACGCGATGGCTTAAAGAGCGCAAGAACTGGCTGCAACGAATGCCCGTAACAACAAAAAGAGTTCGTCGAAGCTCCAACTGAGCTGCTCAAGCTCAAACATAACGGGCTTAAGCTCAACTCAACTCAAGCTCAAGCTCTGAAAAGCTCGAAAACGACAAGAGCGCCAGCTAGAGAGTAATGCAAAGCGTTCGTATGTTATAATTATAATATGTACGTATGTATGTATGTATGTTTGTATGTATGTGTGTATGTATGTGTGTATGTATGTATATTATCAGGAATATGTTAAGTCTTAAATATTCGTCTTAAATATTCGTCTTAAATATTCGTCTATATACGGTGTTATTTTATTGCATAAAACAAAACTTTAATGGTTTATTTTTAATTCGAAAATTAATTACGCATACGCAAAATTTGAATGTTCATTTTATAAGCTGCTGCTATCGCTGCGAATGTTATGCCAGCAAATGCAGTACATGGGATGTCCATATCTCAATACACTCACATCTAAGCTTAGCTTTTCGAATATCGTATACGGTATGCCAAGCCTAGCGGGACCCGTTGAACGTAACAGAAAGTTGCTTTTGCTATGTTTTCATTCATAACTGTTAAAAGCTATTCCTGTCTTTTCTACTACGCGCATGTTCATGCATGAAAATGTATCTGTGTATGTGTGTATATATGTGTCTACATAAATTCATACGAATCCCTTTTCATAGCAACAATAATAATGATGAAATAATTAACTAAGTGTTGAACAAAATATTTGAACTGTTCGATTTTTATACATTTTACTGATCTCACTATCACGTAAGCCAACTGGGCAAGGCACAAACATAACATACACGTCTATCTATCTACATATGTATGTGTGTATGTATGTAGATACCCGCAGATTGGATCGAGTGCCGTTAGCATTTTCATCTCGGCCACTTAATCGGTAGTTCACCCCGACGTGGTATCCGTCAAATGTGAAATGTGGTCTTTAAATTGCATTTGCTTGGCAAGCAGGTAATTTCCAGGTGTTGTACGCACCTGTATGTGCTGTGGCCAAGGTGCGACAAGGGCGATGTCGGGCTAAGTCTGGATGGCGAGACTTATTATTAAGCATTATATTTTTAATTGTGCCAAAGCAAACACATGATTGTTTAGTAATTCAGATGACCCATCGCGTACAGCTGCTCCGCCGAATGCACTTTCCCGAAAGTGAGCCCTTCCGCACCCAGCCGTCCTTGCATAAACATCCGGACTTGCACTTAACCGGCCTGCACTGCCTTCTGACGAGGTTGTCCACGCAGATCTTGGGACATGCCGGGACGCAGGATACCTTCACGTCGTTGTGTAAGCATACTATTCACAAATACATGTATATGAGTTCTGATCGTCACAGTGCCTCTCATCAGTCAGCGCACTTACCATCAAGGAAGATATGCAGATGGGCAGCCGCAACTCCGCAAAGCAGCAAGAGAGTACCAACTCGCCAGACGAACCGATTGCTTGCTGCGAGTCCCATTGTCGAATGACTCCGTGCTTTGCCAGTAGGTTTCCCTATTTACGTGTATAAATTAAGTTGCAGCTGTTTTGCAAATACTCTTAGAACAACATGTAAAACAATCGTACTTAAGAAACACATTTCCAGAAGATTCAAATGACATTTGGCGTTTTGTTGAGTTAAATTAATCTTATTTATAATATACATATATTGAAAGCTTGAATACATTAAAAATGGAAAAAATATATATATTCTGTTATTGGTTTGGTTTGTGCACGATCTACGAGACTATACACAAGATATATACTCCCTAGGCAGGCCGTGCAAATTTCAATCTACCCGTGCTATCTTGATCTCTACGTCTAAAGTTATATTTAACATATTTATTTGAAGGAAGTTGAATTTTTCTAAAATAACTGAAGCACTCGAATTTCATTCAGCGGTTTTGAAAATAAGTTTGAAGCCAATCGCAAACTTAGAACTGCCCAAAGAGTCTAAGGATCGCATTTTCCCCCGAGGAGGCTTGAATTCTCTGAAAAAACACGTCTCAAATGAATTTATATAAAGAAATGAATTACCCACCAAATCTTTGACCTCCGTTTTCACCTAAAAGGGATGGATTTCCCGAAATGTGTGAAAAATCCCTCAAATGATTTTGAACAAAAATCTTTAAAAATTAGTTTCAGATTGATCGGATTTATACCCACTTGCAGGTGGTTTTTCTTCTTCCTATAAACATATTCATCACAAAGGATGGCTTCAGGGAAATCTTCAGGTTCCCGGTTCTCATTGTTTGTCAATCAATCAGTCAATCAGTCAGTCAGTTTGTCGGCCAAGACAAGATTTCGAGTCTCTTGCTACTAAAGTTTCAGACTACAAATTGGATTTGGCTAGATCGAATCAGCTCGTCATCCAGATACATTTACACAAATATATTATTTAGGCATATCCCAGAGATTATATAAGGAATATGAATGCATTTGTGTGTTATTGGATGTCTTGCCCTGCCTAACTATTATATATAGATTTCTTTTGTTCCCGTTTTGAATAAAGAGCTTTTTGTTTATCAACATCCGTTTTTGTATGCATATAAACATATATACATATATATGTATATGCACAAATGTATAGGTATACACAGGTGAAAAACCTGCCCACAATTAAAATACCTTCACTCTCGTTTTCATTGTGGTTGGCAAATAAAAGATTTGTATCTGCGTTAGGCAGAAACTGGAATAATTCGAGAGAATTTGTTGCTTTATTTTGCGGCCAAACACCTTAAGCCCAAAGGTGGAATGAGAAAAACAAAAGACTCTTGAGCTTTATTAGCTTTGTTCATGTGATGGCTTGCGAAAAAAAAAACTGAACTCTAGAAATGAATCACGATTTTGTGCTCAATGCTATTTGGTTTACCTCAGCCCGGTTTCCCTCCTGTTACTGCAGGCGCAATTGATGGTCGAATTGCTAAAGAAAACCTAACTAACTAACTTAGTTACATTAACTTAGTCAGATTTGCATGCAATTATGAATTTGAGCTCAATACCAACCCAATGTTGAAATGGCTATGGGAAAATGCGGCAAATATCCCACAGTTATCACGAGTCCCAATCCAAGCTCCCATCTACACATAACAAAAATAACACAGTCCTTAATTCTATTAATTAATAAATATTAATAATATGTACTAATATTATTAATATTAATATTAATAAATTGATAAAGCTAGTATAAGCTTGAGTTTGTTTTGCAAGATTGAGGATACAAAACGAACTAGTTTAGCTCGCTAATCAAACAGTCAAACAAGAGTGTGCCCAACTATGAGATACCCTTTTTTCCCCATTTATATATACAGCTTGCCAATCAAACAGTCAAACAAGAGTGTGCCCTACTATGAGATACCCTTTTTTCCCATTTATATACATAGCTCGAGAATCAAACAGTCAATTTAAAACACAAGAGTTTGCACGACTATGAGGTACCTCTTTTTTTCTTCTATTAATACAGCTCGAGAATCAAACAGGTGATTTAAGTGTGCCCTACTATGAGATACCCTTTTTTCCCCTTTATATATACATTTCGCTAATCAAACAGATCATTTAAAACACAGAGTGTGCCCTACTATGAGATACCCTTTTTTCCCTTTATATACATAGCTCGATATTCAGACAATCAATTTAAAACACAAGAGTTTGCGCGACTATCAGGTACCCTTCTTTCCTTCCATATACATATGTACATGTAAAAACACTCATATGCAGACAAAGATTATTTGTGTCGCACAAAAGTATCTATATACCCTTGCCCTTGCCTTTAAAGATATTTTTTTCTTCAATTTTATTTATCTGTATATCCCAACAATAAATTACAAAACCAATTATTGTGTATATTTCAAAAAAGATGGACATATTAATGTTATGAAAATGGAGAATATTAATAATAATATAATAATAATAATAATTGACGCGTTCACAGAAGAGTATATACACTTTATGGGCTTGGAGATGCTTCCTTCGGCCTGTTACATACACTTGCACAGAGTTAGTATACCCATTTGACCAATTCAAGCTGAGTATCCTAACTGAGTAACTTACTCAACTAACTCGAAATTGTTTCAGCTTAAAACTAAGTGTTAAATTAGTTAATAAAGCGATCTCCTTCTTAAATAAGTCGAAGATCATCATCTGGGTCCTGGCTGACCCCAAGGTTACAACCCTGAGACCTAGCTACGAGGCGAATCATCTAAAAACTCTGCAGAATTGGACCAGGTCGTTAATCCCCTTCATTGTAAATATTCCTACCTTGAAAATACCCTTTAATTTATATACCCTTTAAGCTAACGAACTTTGTTACCATACCTTACATCACAGTCTTTCGCTTGGTAGAGATCAGAAGGTGCTGATTAGGTGCAATTAGTTAATTGCTTACTAAGCGCATTTTTAATGAGTTCATTTCATGAACATGCGTAACACTAACGTATTCTCTATTTGTGCTATAATTAACAACGAGGTGTCCAAGGTTGACGCAAACGCAACTCAATAACCAAAGCAAGAGATAAAAAAAAACGACCAAGCCTTAACAGACAGATCTAAATCGATTTTAAATTGATTTTACCTGCTGCCAACTGGAATTGGAATTGCAAAATTGCAAAACGTGGAAGTGCCGATTTGTCGTCGCATTTTCTCGTTACAGTTTCCGATTGAGATTCAATTTAACCAAAAGACGCGAGAACAAAGTTATTCAACAAAGGTATTTCCACAGATATAAGAGAACCGGAACCGGAAATTTAAACGTTCCGAAGCAAGCAAACTTTATTATCTGATATTATCCAAGAAAATAGAGAAAAGCCTCCTTCTGCCCAAAAATATTCTATCCATTGACTATTCCACAGTTTAAGAGATTATTAAAAAAAATGATATCGCTCATATGGTATTTAAGGAGTTTTATAGCAATGTTAGTAGAAATTTATAACTTTATAATCCTATCTACAATAAAATTACCAATTTAAGAAAGATATAATTTAATAATCCTATGGATAATAATAATGTTAATCCCTTTTCCTGCGCAATTTAATAGCGTGTAAATTCACAAAAAAAAAAAAAAAAAAAAAAAAAACAGGCCAAAAGGCGATCGGATGAAAAATAAGCTATTATATATATTTCCACCATGTGGGGTGGATTGACGAAAAGAGTGAAACACCTTTTTATTAGTGTAATGAAGAGAGAAGTTTGACTTTGAGTGTGAAACCAACTGGACTGAAATAAAATTCCTGACATCAATTTGTATCCAATTTCCAGAGATTAATTTTAAAACCGTTCAGACTTCAAACCAAATTAGTTAAATAAACTATTAAGACCAGTTTTAAGCACAAACTCTTGTTTGAGAATTCACTTAGATTCCAAAAGCTTTCAAGTTGAGACATTTGGAACAAAGAGGTTTGTTTAAATAGACACTCGAAGCCGGCACATTTCCTGAAAATTAATTTTGTATACTTATTGTAGTTTTGGAATATATTTTGCATATATATTTTTACACAAAAAAATTAAATTCTTAAATTCAATTCTGGATCAAAAGATTCAATAAAAACACTGACTCATAAACCATTTCCAGTGCATCTACTTCAGCAGGTTCAAAGGTCAAAGCTCAAAGTATTGAATATTTGGTACTCCAAAACTTTATCCTAAAACGACAAAAGCGAATTCATTATTACAATATACTCGATTGAAAAGCTTTTGGGTTATTGTGACATTAATACAACAAGTAGGACTGCTTTAGTCGAAGGTCGGTAAAGAGACATGTTGCCAAGCTGCGTGTAATTTTGGAAAAATTTCAAAATCATTTCATTTAATCCCACTTAAAGAGCATCTGATTTACAATAGGTAATATGCGAATTTGGGCAACTGTCGGGAAGCTTTTAGAAAACCATTTATAGTTTGGTTTATATGTTTAGTTTTCGAATTATCGGGTACTGAATCATAGTCGTAGTATAGAAACACAAATCTAAATGAACAGGCATATTAGAAAAGAATTCTAAAAGATATTGTAGATGTGAACTTCTTGTTGGAAGCAGCAATAAATAGCCCAAGTAACAAACTCGATATAGCTTCTGTGTCGCCGATCTTTGTTTTGTGTTGTCTATTATTATAACAAATTAATATAATTCAAAACGAATAATATTTATATATTGGTGGGCATATTTCTAGTTGAATGCAGCTGCGCCGCCTCTCAAATGGATAATTTAGTTGAGGATAGACAAACCATATGTATATGCCGAAGATGCGAAAGATAGCTGCAGGTATTGTGCATATAAATCATATGTGAAATATCAAAATCTCATTCTATATATCCTTAAGTAAGACAGACTCAGACGGGCTCAGTTTTATGACCCGAATAAATGTGCACATAATTTATTGACGCAAATGACTTCCCATAAATTCTAATCTCTAGTGTAAAAGTTTACACAAATTTTGCCAGACCTTTTTAATTGACTAGGGTCGGTGAAGCATGATAAATTGAATGATAAACAATGGGAGAATACAAGCAAACGACAAATACAAAATATAGTAATACAATGAATAGCAGGTGAGTTCTATTATTACCTGTCATCACTTGCATAAACTCTGAAAAAAGTTGTACAAAATGAAAGAAATAAGAAATGTTTTTGGTTGAATTAAGCAATAAGTCTCGCTTTCTTACCATCGAAGTCAACAGTTCCGGAGCCATCGGCATCGATTTCCTCAATAATCGAATCGAGATCTTGGCTAGAGATTTTGTCGTCCAGTTCGTGGAGAATTCCTCGTAAGGTGGCAACCGTCAGGTAGCCCTTGCCCTCCTTATCGTATACACGGAATGCCTCCTTCAGCTCGCTCTGCAGGGCACCGACATCCTCCTCGACCTCGATGAAACGAGCCGCTAGCTTGCAAAATTGACTGAAATTTAATTTCTCAGTGGAGCCCTTGTCGACCTCCTTGATGAGCGCCTTCACAGCTGGTGGTTCAAGCTTCTGGCCAAGAATTTCGAGTATGGCTGAGACGTCTTTATGATCGATCGATCCGGTGCCTTCCAGATCGAAAGCTTTGAAGGCATTGCGCAGAACTGGCAAAAGACAAGAGATTAGCGGACTTTCATGCTGGCGACAACTGGCCTAGTTATGTACTTCTCAATTGATCTTTGTCGTACTCCCCCTCGGCCTGCAAAGAAAGATTAATTAGGAGCTGCATTTTTGTGTCCACACATGTTTCACAGCGCGTACTCATTAGGCACGAAAATGTCAATTCGCATGTTCTTAAAATAGGCCAGATTTAATTAGTTCGAATAAAACGTAATTAACCTTTCATTTTTGAAATAAATATAAACCGAATGAAGGTAATCCAAAATCGATATCATCAGTTTTTTAAGAACAAGATTTATCAATGATAATCAGGTAAATTTAAAATTGCAACTTGCCCTACAAATGTCCTCTATCACGTTAGAGAATTTTCAGTTAGAATCAAGGCCAAACACTTGTCGAAATCAACCATTTAATTGATTTATTTGCGAAACACAATTGTACACTCAATGCGTTTTATTTTTTTTTGTAATTTATAGATTGGTATTTAAATTATATAACGAGCTCACCATTGTTTATTTGATAAAAGCAAAAAACAAAATCAAAAACAAAAGTCCAATCTAACGCAGAATGAATTTGGAAATTATCGAGTGATATAGTAGAATATTCAGCCAGAGCAATGAGTTGCACCAATTGAATAATTTACTCTCGATCAGATCGAGTTAGCGCCAGCGTCTAAACAGATCTCTGTGTCTGTGCGCCGTATATAAACGGCAGCGACAAATGTCACCACGGGGCGGGATATCAACGACGAATCGTGCAAAATTCAAAGCAACTTGTGAAACAAATGCCAAATTGTCGTCGTCAGCACCAATCGATGCCGAGCAAATATGCATGCAAGCCTCATGAAATGCATCACGCATGCCTGCGAACGCAGCGCCTCAAAACGTTTGCTGGCCAAATGCTGACAAGTCCGGCTGAGTATTAAATACGGCTAAAAAATAAATATAAAAAGAAATACCAAAAGAAGGCCTCTTATTTACATTTTATATTACTTGTCATATCTCCCATACACACAACTATTTCTCTTGACGGACCAATTGAGTGACAGAATGACAGAGCTTGGAAGCTGGAATTTTTTCTATACGGGGGTTGTGGGAAATTCCATCCCCGACCAGAGGGAAAATAGATATATAGAATTATATTATATAGAATTTAAAACAGACAATTTCATTAAAATTGGGCCTTAAGTTGATGGGCAATGCAAATTGGTTTATTTACTTGATGTATAGCTATAAGGTGGAAGCGAGAAGGTACCGATAGCTATAAAATGAAAAAAACCTGATATATATATATATATATATATATATATATATATATATATATATATATATATATATATATATATATATATTATCAAGTTTTTTTCATTTTATAGCTATCGGTACCTTCTAGTGTTTTATTCTAGAAGCAACATGTCGAGTGTTGCGACTCTAGCTCTGAAGACACAGGATTTCGATATCGATTTTGATCGATTACTTTTAAACGGGGAGAGTTATCGTTTATCGGAAACAAACTCATACTGCGCGGGCACTAGGAGCACCTACATTCCGATTTTCACGTCTCTGGCTCTTATAGGCTCTGAGATCCTGACGGACAGACGGACATGGCTAGATCGACTCGACTATTGATGCTATTTGAAAATCAGTTTGAGGTCCATTATATTAAAAACCAAAAGTTGGAATCAACGTAAAGCTTGAAACCGATCGGACTGTAAACAAAAAAAGTTGCATACAATCACGTTTAGACAATTTTTCTTAAATGCCGGCAGAATTTCTAAAATAAAAAATAAATTTTTAACTCGAAATTTGATATTAGTGTCTGATTTTTAAAATGGGCTTGAAATTGTAGGGTATTAAAAAACAAAGTTTCATACAACTGTTTTCTATGTTTTTTTTTTACACTTGCGGACGGAATTTCCCAAGCCTCAACTTAGCGTGCACTTTTATCACAAAGGGCTGAAAAAATACCGATTCAAGCTCAGAAATAGTTTTCTATTTAAACACTTAACTAAACAAAACGTTGGGCTTTCTTTTGTGGTCGGACTCGGATAATGAAGTTGAACCAATGCTTTTAACAATTATGGAAGAAGTTCAGCAGAGACTAATATATTCCCATATAATCAAAACATAATGCCTATTTATTATTATTACCTATTCGTAAGTAAGGCATTTAGCAGAGAGGAGACTGTGGTGTTTTCAAGTATTCAAATTTCGGCAAACAGCTTACTAAAAACTGAATAAACTTGCCTTATAAGAAAAAACTTGGCCCAAGAAGCAACCATCAAATGCTGAACGCAACGCAGTCATTTTTTCTTCCTTTACTAAATAAAGATATGGCTTCTATTCCCAAATAAAAAATCTGTTTTTTTTTTATCCATGTCCATATTTCTACAACAATATTCATTAATTCTTTTTATTTGCCAGCTATTAAAGACGAAAGATATCCTTACTAATCGATAAGATGAGGATCCCTTACCGATATGCCTAATATCTTCTCCATAAATAAAATATTTGTTCTGACTGAATGATTGGTGATCAACCCAAATCGTAAAAGCTATGAAGCGTATGACCTTATGTTATTGAAGTGCAAGCTAAGACAAGATTTTTTGTTTACCATCCAATCGACCTCAAACTCTTTTTACCATCGCTCCGTCGTGGAAAACCCTCAAGTTGATAAAGTTTCGGGATCAAATTAATTTCCAAGGATTTTTATTTATTCAAAAACTGAATATCTCTATATATAAAACTGTTTGTCCTGACTGAATGGCTGATTGGTGATCAACGCACAGCCCAAACCGTAAGAGCTAGGATTTTCCTTGTAGTTACCTTATGTGATGAAGGTGCACACTAAGACTGGGTTTCATACATACATACATACACACACACACATACATACATACATACATACATACATACATGCATACATACACACGTACATACTTACATACATACATACGTACATACATACATACATACCTTCATACATACATACATACATACATACATACATACATACATACATACATACATACATACATACATACATACATACATACATACAAACATACATACATACATACATACATACATACATACATACATACATACATACATACATACATACATACATACATACATACATACATACATACATACATACATACATACATACATTCATACATACATATATGCCTACATACCTACATACATACATACATACATACATACACACATACATACGTACATACATACATACATACATGCATACATACATACATACATACATACATACATACATACATACATACATACATACATACACACATACATACATACATACGTACATACATACATACATACATACATGCATACATACATACATACATGCCTACATACCTACATACATACATGCATACATACATACATACATACATATGTACATACATACCTACATACCTACAGACATACATACATACAAACGTGCGCCTCCTGCTCCGCCCCCTTGGTGCACCTCCGCCAAGCTCCTCCGGCTCCTCAGCTTCCAGCGTTGAAGTCGCCTGCGCCCAATTCATAGGCGAAGCCTGCAGGCCTTACTTACATTTTTGAGAATCGAGGAGGAGGGCAGCTTAAATTAATACGTTTTCTTTTTTAAATTTGCCGCGCAACAAGACAATTCGGTCTGCTATTGGTATAGAAGATAATTTACATGCATACATACATACGCACATACATACATACACACACTTACACAGACAAACATACATACACACATTTCAATTCAATCAATTTTCCATCTTAATCTGGCAACATTATTCTTAGTCAAAATTCATGTAAAAATTGTACCCTCAAATATCCTATATAAACATAGGTCAAAATTTCCCAACCCCAAAACTTGGTCAAATCTCATCCGATTTTCATAAGGTTTGGCTCTTTGTTCATGGTCCTCTTGATCTTGATTTGGCATCTAAAGCTGGCAACATTATTCTTGTATATAATATATATTACTACATGATCTACCTATACTATACTAGAAGATTCATACCAAATTTGGTGACTTTAGCCCTTAAGAAACCTGCTAAAATAAAAGCATATTGATATCGATTTTAACTGATCACTGGGAAAAGGGGCGAAGTTGAAGGATCATTATAAAAACCTCAAATCTCTTTCGCTTATAGGTTCGGAGAAGGACGCGTTCATACATGCGGAGGGACATGACTAGATCGACTTAGCTATTAATGCTGACCAGGAATATATATGTTATACTTTATGTGCTTCCTTCTGCTTCCTTCATTACACGCTTTTTATCCATTTTCCATGGTTTCATAGGGGATAATCTATGTATGTACTTGACTAAATTACCTGCGAATTTAGGTTTTATATATAAATTTTCATATATGCGTAAATGGACAATTTGAGACTTACAGATGGACGACTTGCCCAGATGGACTCTTAATGTATTTATGTTTTATGTATACCTAATATAATACTCACAAAATGTGTTTAGTATTATTATCTTTGAGCTGAACAGTTTATTTCATTTGTGATATCAAAGTTTTATCGGCTGCTGTTGCTGACAAAAAAGCACATTTTGTTGATTATATTACAAATTTGCATTTTTATTACTAATAGTATAAAATAAGACGATATTCCATTTGGAGATCTAAAGAGTCCAAAAGTGGTTTAGATTTTGTGTTTTTTTTTTTTAAAATAATACTAATTTGTGTTGCCTTTTGCTGAGTCTTAGAATAAAATTGTTCTGTGCTTTTATTCCATAATTGTTTACACGTCCGTTTATTTATTTTACTCTTAATAAAATGGTGCAAAGTACAAATATTAGGGATTGAGTATTAAACTTGATTCATCACGGTCACCAAAATCAGAATATATATTAAATACATTAACAGATAATTCGAAATGGTGTTCAAGTCTATTACTATAAAAATATTATTGAAATTCTGTAGCACGAATTTGGATTTCAATGAAATTTGTTCAGTTTACCAAAAGGTAGCCAATTAAACGAATTGTGAAAATAATAATGTTATCAAAAGAGTTTAATCATCGCCGCCCGTCATAACTTCCATAAATTCTGAAACAAAAATAATAAATAAATAATATATGTTATATAGAGAAATTCGAACCGTGTTCGCTGCGAACTTACCATCAAAGTCCACAGTGCCCGAGCCATCAGAATCGATTTCCTCAATCATCATGTCCAAGTCGTCGGTTGTCAGCTTGTCATCGAGCTCACGGAGAATTTCACGCAAAACTCCGGTTGTTATATAGCCATTGCCCTCCTTGTCGTATAGTCGAAAGGCCTCCTTCAATTCGGCCATCATTGCCTCGGCATCTTCCTCAACGAGAAAACGTGCCGCCAGTGTCGTAAACTCCTCGAACTCAATTTGCCCGGAACCATCCTCGTCGACCTCCGCAATGATCTCGGCTAACGTGGCATCGTCCAGCTGATGGCCCAACATGCTCAGTATGGTGCCAACCATGGCCGTGTTAATGTACCCATTTTTTTCCGGGTCGAATGCGTTAAACGCATTGCGCAGCACTTTGGATCACAGCAAATAAATTTAATAATTAATAAAAAACAAAACAAAAACAATTGACGATCTACTTACGAGCAGTTTGTTCCTTTGTTAGTTCGTCCTGCAAACAAATGAAGTTTAGTTAAAGTTAATAAAATTGCTCTTAAAATTTGAAAATAGGCAAATACTTTGGTTTTACTTTCAACCTGGCTGAGTATGTGTATAATATATTAAATTTTGTAGTACATGAGCCAGACAAACTTAACTCTATTTAATATTATATATGAGAGTTCCTCCTTTTTTGCTTCACACAACCAACCTTTAGGATATCTCCCCTACTCCCAATTACATTTAAAGCTGGAGCTACATATCAAGTCTGGCTCTAAAAACCTAAGATATTTGCGCAACGAAGAGGCTTTCAATATGGATTTTGATCGATTTAATTGATTTTGAATATTGACAAGCTCGTACCACCCGGGCACTCTCCTAGTGCTCCTATTAGACTCTCCGGTCTACTTTCCAAATTTCAATTTCGGAGATCCTTGCGTTCGTACATACGGACAGACAAACAGACGGACTTGGCTAGATCGACTCGGCTATTGATGCTGATCAAGAATATATATACTTTATTGCTTCCTTCTGCCTGTTACATACATCTGCACAAATGCATTATACCCTCTTTGCCCATTTTCAATGAGTTCAGGGTATAAAAACACGGTCCAAGTCCATATCTAATTTCTAGTGCGGAGCCTCAACCTTAAAAAATAGCAAAAAAAAATTCGTTTCTACGGTTGGCAGTTATAAGTTTTGCTTAGAAACTCAAATTTAGGAAAAGTTGAATATGTTTGTTCTCCCCTCAATGTACTTTAATTCAACTTGGAAAGCGAAGTTATTCCAATCTAGTATATAAGTAGTTCAAAAGGATGTATATATCATTAATGAAGTGATTTAATTTTTCTAAAACCTCTTATAGTTTCTAATCAATCATAATTCGACTTTATTTTATTTAGTTATAGCATTCTAAGAGGTTTTTTAATTTTGTCATGAAATGTGTAACGCATAGAAGAAGACTTCTCCGACTCCATAAAGTATATACATTCCTGATCATCATTAACAGCCGCGCCGATATATCCTTGCCAGCATGGATATATACTATAGCTGCTATTGGATCGATTGGTCGAAAATCCGGTTCTTATATGAACAACTTCTGGTTTATCAAAATATCTTGATCAAGCTCGACTTTTATAGATTTTACTATGCATCGGGCTACTTCATCATTTTTTATTAGATATTTCAATAAACCAATTACGAGCTTCACTATTTTCCTCATATATTCACAAGGCACTATGCTATTGTTCTGAGTGTCAAAGATTGCCGTTCATTCTTGTTTTGTCATAAACTTTGTAATGCATAGGAGAGGTCTCCGATCCCACAAAATATACATATATATTTATCAATATCAACAGACGAGTTGAGAAAAAGCAATGTCCGTCTGTCAGTTTTAAAGGTATCGTTGTGCCACTTTACATAGATCCGTCGATTTGTTACAGATCGGATCATGTCGGATCTCTATATAATGTCATATAAAAAATCGGTAGAAAATTGAGTCTTTGGTGCGATCAGTTAAAAATAAGTTCTATTTGTTTTTCAAGATATTTGGAGAAATCCCGAAGTTTATTAGTTTCACTGAGGAATATCGGGCATCTGTTTTATATATTTTATATGATATATGAATGTGGCGGATTTCTGTGGCATGCCGAAGAACGCGAGCCCCTTCTTGATTTTACTTTCAAGCTGGTTATATTAAATTTCTATAATTGTTTATTCCTTGTAGAATTTCATTCCATGAAACATTTTAAATTTGCAAACTTACACACATGATCTCAGATTTATTGTTATTCGATGAGTACGGCTTGCAGTGAAAAGAACTTTTGTCGAAGAATTAAATTCCCAAATACACACACACACACACGCACGGTCTAGCTGAAGGATTAGTTAAATTCAGGAAGTCAAAACACTTCCACCGACGTCAGAATATTCAACAAACTCGTGTCTTGAAGTGCTGCAGCTAAACTGTGACTGCCACTAACAACAAAAACCTCCTGCTTTTTGCTGTTTTGGATGAGAGTGAAGGAATAATTTGGCCCACGGCGCAATCGCGAAAAGTTCTGCCTATTTTTTTTTTTGTTTTTCTTTTGCAAAGGTGGGCAGCCCCGCGAGATGACTGAATCGGCTGTGCAGGTAATGCGAACATGCAGCATGCACTAAAAGTTCTAGTTGATTTACCTGAATGAATAGAAAGCAACATGAGCAACATACTATAATTTAAACCGAAAAAAAAATTTCCATTTTCGCTTGTCATGATGTTGCGTAGCTTTGCGCATTTCAGGAATCTTGCATGAAGGGGCACGTCTGCTTTTCATAAGCCCCCCCCCCTTTCCCATCATTTATTTATAACTAAGAATGTGTTGATGCATCTCGTAAATACATCTCTGTGTAGGTTGCACATAAATAAATACTTAATATGCTGACGGGTGTGCCGATGTGCAAATCCCGCTCTACCATTCAAAAAATGTCATAGCAGCATACAAAAATTATAAACAATTGCAACTATGATCACAATGTTTTTACCGATCTACTTCTCAATTAATGGATTGCTGGCTCTATATCGAATTTTCCATGACTCGATCTTCAGAGATTTAATAAATGTGAATAGTTGAGAGCTCTAGCTTTAAAAATATGGACTATAAAGACTCAACTGTGTGCCTAAGTGACAAGTTTAATTTCTCAATAGCTGCGAAAAACTAGCGTTCAAAACGGAAGCGATCATATTTCTTCACACACACAAAAGATCTAAAAAACCGCATTAGTTAATTACTCAGGTTAAACGCAAAACATTTGTAGAAAAACAAGTAAAACTGCTCGAGTCAAATGATACCCAGGCTACAGACTATTGCAGTAACATTTACTGAACAATTGCTAAAAACAATTGTAGACATCACATTTTCAATCATTTTCCGCCGTTCTACCTTGAATATCTATGTAAAATACAGATTTGCAGGTTTTCGCTTAACCATGGCAACTGTTCCAACTTCCGACTCGAGAATTTGTTCAATCTCAGAAGAACAATGTTCGTACCTGTACGAAAACTTGGCTCAAACACAGCCGAACATTTTTAGCAGCGTGTAGAATCAAAAATAAAAATCCAAGCTAGTTGCCGAAGTCTTAGAATTCCTCTCACTGGAGAAGGGCTTAGAAATTCTGGGTAAGGCTCATGCAAGACATTTAAAACGATGTTCTGGAAGTGAAAATCGGGCACTCCATGAAGATAATGCCATTCCGACTGTTGTGGAGAAAATCAACCGACATCTAGGTCGGTACAATGAGAGGTTTTAAAAACCACGGAGCAGCACCACGCGCGGACAGGAGATCCCCTCACGAGTAACCTGTGGAGCAGAAGTCGTCGCAACTTTTGTGATTTAGATTTATACTTTCATATCTCTCATTTACCACAATAATAGTGTTCTGATTATTTTAATTAAATACTTTTACACCCCTGAAATAAATTCGAAGTTCTTTGAAAATGAGTTTGAGGCCGATCGCAGGGTAAACAAAAAAGGTAAATACAAACATTTTATGCGATTTTTCCACACCTTCAGGTGGAATTTCTCAAAATCACCTTCACCCCATAAAGTACCTACATTAAAATTATCCGCTTCCTGCGTTTATCACCAAAGACTCATTTACATATATAAATTAGTACATCTACCTAACACTTATTTTAAAAATAGGTATATCTACCTAACTCTTTTCTCTCACCTGGTGATGGACTAATTGCGAAAGTCTATAACTTAGAGTTGGTTGCAAATTCACTCTAATTTCTTGCTCTCTACTTTGGGAAATTGATTCTTCAGTGACTTCTGTATAATATTCGTATAATATTATCAGGACATAGCATTAAAATCAAGCAAATCAGGGCTATCTTTTAAGGCAGCGAGATTAATTGAGTAAAATCTCCTCTAACAGCCCGTTGCTTAAACATATCTCGAAGATTAATAGAGCTTCTCGTATATACTATAGGTATCAAGAATATTTATATTATTAAAATTGAAATAATCCGAAATAACAATATTATAAAATGAAATATATAAAAAAAAAAAACATAAAATTGATGTGTCTATATATAATTAGAGCAGTCCAACGCCAAACTCATAATATCTTCAAATAATATGTGCAGGTAACTCGCAGCCTTTGGGTTTTTTTCTCGTATAATAATATGCTAAACAAAAAAGACATCGAAATCGATTTCGATCTGAGAATGTTATTGAGTTTAAAATGTCAAGTCTGTAGCTCTTCTGGCAAACAGACAGACGAACAATTGTAGATCGATCGGTTATCGATACTGACCAGGAATATATACACTCGAGTCGTAATGCTTTCTACTTTGTATTGCAGTCATTTGCATAAAATCATTATACCCCTTTTACCCATCTGATTTGGACTCAGGTTCAGTTTTTGTTCCCTGAAACCATTGAATATTTCTTGATCTTTAGAAGAAACATAACATTTTGGTGTCCCGAGCTCTGAAAAAGTCACATGCTCAGCCGAGGCTTGAAATCGTTTCTTATCAATTAAAGTAAGTCAGTAAACATAATATATATATTCAAATCATCACATATAGAAAAATGTGAATTTTAGAATACTTATTTATGTACAACACAAAATAATGTACGACCAACTGCTTATTTCCTAAAAAACTTCTATGTCACCTTTCCGATCTTCATAAGATTTTAAGGGCATAAATACGACATTCAACATTTGTATACCAAATCAAAAGTTTCTACCAATTAAATGGTGGAAATGGTTCAAATGGTTCACTATACGAGAGCCTGCACATCATTTGATGTAGTTAGCTCTTCGCTGTTAGTTAATAATATTGTCTCTAATGTCTCGATTTACGTATTATATAGGAGAATAGATATTTCAAATGTTTAATCTCTATTTTGTTTGTACTTTCCGACGTTTTTCGCCGGAGAGACAACGCCAAATCGACTCAGCTTGTCGTCCCGATCAAGAATATATATGCACTATATGGTCACACACCTGAACAAACACTTGCACAAAACAAATTTACCGATTTGTTATTTTTAAATAGTAATTGGTAAACATAATTAGTTTTTCTTTGTACTAACCATAGTTGCGTTGCCCATTTTTAAATTGATATTTTATATATTTATGGATTTGTCGATGGATGGAAAAATGAAAGATATGTATGGTCCTTCGGAAATGAATTCGGAACGCGAAAATCTTTATGTTTGATCGAAATGACAGAACTGAACTAACTGGACCAAGTCAAAACGATGATGGAGGCACACGAACGGAAACATTCATAAATCGGACTGAACGTCAACGATCACATGCACGCCGTTGTTCAAATATGTGTATGGATATTTATGGATACGAGTCAAATTTTGTACGCACACACATGAGCACTCATAGTATGCAAACACAAGTAAGTAAAGCCGAATTGATTTGGCGGCTGCGACGAAAATGGCGTGAAAAACGTTTTTGCGACCGTCGCACGTTGAAAAACCACTATAAATCGTCACCAAGCAAATCGTCATAAGGAAGTGCAGCCAAGGCTGGTGACGAATAGACTGTCCTACCTGCTTCTAGTCCTCTTCAATTGTTTTTAGTATTTTTGAAATTTTTAGCTAGCCATCCTGGCATAATCTCTCCATAATTTGAACTGCACACGGAAGAATGCTCTAGTTGGGTTACCTTGCCAGGAGTTTCTATAAACTTTCTAGTTTTTTTTTAAATTTATCTGCAATTGATGCATGCCAAATCAAACAAAAAAGATATAGATTGGATATAATATGGCTATGGATATGTGGTCCTTTTGGGAATATACGAATAATCCCTGGCCCAAATTTGGTCAAGATCGGTTACAAACAGCAACATCGGTTAAAGAAAACGTTGGCCATCATTTTAAACTCATGTGAGTGTCCTTTTTTAATGATAAAACTTGAATTTCAATTGCGATAATATTGCATGATGTACTGTGTATATCTGCTGCTATTTTAACAGCGATATTTTCCTGCTGCGAGTTCAAAATCGACAGAGGAAATAAAAATTTGTTTTAAATCGATTTTTTCCTAATGCTAGTATATTCCTTTATACTTTAAATAAGTACAATAATAATAAGTTTTTGCGACAAGAGCTCTCTTATTTGCTTTGATTAAAATGTTGTTGTCATTTGGCATTTTGTAATTATTTATAAAGCGTGTTAAATGTTACATGCAAAGCTGCATCAAGAATCTCCTATTATGCATTTAATGCTTATTTACTCTTTCCCGATATTAATTTTTATTTAAATGAACCTTGCTTAAAATAAACAATCAAATATGTTTTGTCAATGGCAGCAGGAATCGTTCCGCATACAACATTATTTTCATGCATAATTTGCAAAAATTTTAATAAATCATTAACAAAAATTCTGGTCAAGTGACATCTTAATTTTAAGACATCTTAATTATAAATAATCTTTATGCATTGTTTCCCAAAAAGTTTATGTAAATTGAGTTTGAAGCCGATTGTATGAAAAGCAAAAATAAGATACGTATCAAATAAATATTAACGAAGCTAATTAGATGGATGATTGACAATTCGTATAAATGAAGTTTATCATCTACCAGCAACTTCGCCCATTCAACCTTTGACCTGCATTTATAAATAGTGGGAAGTGGGAAACGCATTTTAAATAAATTTTTAGAAAGAGCTTTCACAATAATCTTGTGGTTTAACAAATAACGTTAATGATTTGCTTATAAAATCGTTGAACCGCATTTTCCACAGAGGAAGCTTGGATTATGAGCAAAGTGCGAAAAACATCTCAAATGACTTTTCATGAACATCCTTGAATACGAATTTGAACCAAGCAGAGATGAATGGCGTTTCTCAAACTCCCATCTTAGCGATTTCCATCACATAAGGTAAGGTCAGAATATATTAGAGAATAGTTTAAAAATTTTAATTTAATTATCCACAGGCGGAAAATGGGTGGAAAAGGTAAAAGTGAAATGCATACATCGAGAATAAGCAACTGTAAATCCATTTTATTAGTGGCAAATGTGCACCGTTGTTTGTGGTCAAGAGCAAGCCACTACACTAGTTCTATTTAAATTATAGTTTTCTGACAAATGTGACCTAGCTATGCTCATTTTGTAACATGCGAATCGGTTGAACAAACCACAAGCGACTATAAGACTACAAATGTGCTGCTAGTACCTCTATTGTAATAGAATGAGGAGAGTCTAGGCACATTCGTATGCGTACTGCATGTGTGTGCGTACTTAGACACGGATTATTTGCTCAATTTAAATTGTAATATAGGAGATTAACATGAGAACATACAAATTTATGAGTATTGTCTGAATCGCAAAAAAAACAAACAAAGTGCAACTAGGTTTAAAACGAAAAAGCATTGGAAACAAAGTACAAAAAAAAGTATTCTACAATATATATATTGCTTTTTATTTATTCTACAAGATAATTCAAAATAAAATTGTATGCATAGGTGCTTGCATGTGCTTTGACAAACATATTGAAACAATTATAATGTCATATATAAGGGGTTCAAATACTTTGGCGTTGTGCCGTTTGGCGGCATATGCTATGAATGTATTTTTAGGCGTATGTAAAAATAAATACAGTTGCAATCATTCCGTTTCGGCAGAACACGTTTAAACTCACGTGCTGTGCGGGGCAATAATCTAGCGGATTTCATAGCAATGTGGGACTAAGAGAAAACATTGCCAAATTCTATAATTGTACACACTCATCTAGCTAATTAAATTAGCAATGATTTCTTTTAAGATACTATACTTTTGAAACAAAAATTAAATAAAATTCCGCTTTAGTTCAAACAAAATATCTATTGTAAAAATATTAACCGTAATGATCGTTTGTTCAAGGTTTTAATTAATTCAATCTTAACTATATATCAGTTTTTTAACAATCTTAATTGTGATTCCTGAAGCTAATTTAAATTTGATAAGAAGTTCGTCAAACATCGACAATTACACTAGATTCCAGCCAAACCCACTTTTTCTGATTATTTTTTAAAACCATAGTTTTTAAAACTGAGAATACTTCGCATAGATGCAGACAGGCGGACTTGACTATATCAACTCGATGTTTTAAATATTCATACACTTTTTAATTGCCTTTATGGTGTCGGAGATGTCTCCTTCAATGCGTTGCTCATTTTATGACAAAATAATTATACTCTCTACAAGGGTCCGGACTAGATCCGACTATGGATTTGGATGCCCATCGTAAGCAAATCTTTCTTTATTCAAACACTATTCGCTTTAGCTTTCTATCTATTTTCAAAATAAATTTCTCCATCCGTGAAACATATTCTTTCAACATTAATATTCCACATGATTCCAAATTTAATCTTCCACACATGTTTGTTCGGATCTAGTATCTATTATTTACAAAACTAATTTGGTGATTCTAGCTCTTAAAACTTTAAAGATATGGTCAATTTTTAACAACAACATTTTGATATCGATTTTTATGGATTGCTTGGAAACGGGGCAAATCAAATCAAGGATATTGATGCTGGATCAACCTCTCCAATCATAAGGGTTATGAATATTTACAATTTAGGAAATGGTATTTTCAGAATTTGCTGTAATTATAAATAAAAAGTTATATTAACTGAAGTTTCTTTATCATTTTTTTTATTTTTATAAGCAATTGTTCTGATTTAATGCTATGTTTGAGCAGACTTTTTTTTATATAAAATGATGTGGTTGTTTTTGGTAAAGACACGCATATTATTATGCATACGAAATTAATTAGGCTACCAGTTGCTTAAAAAATCAAAGCCTTTGGGCATTTGAAGTTTATCTGGCAATAGTTTACTGTTCTCAGAGTGTTGCTCCTTGGAGTCGTTTTCGAAATCATTCGAATCAGACGATATGCTTAGCAGAGTGTTTTTTGATCCGAAATTGGATAAGAGATTAAACTTCTCATCGGCGATTAAATTGATCGCTTCCGTGCAATTATTTATATTCTTTTTCTTCGGTTCCTCCTCTAATAATATTATTTGTTTTTGGTGATCTGTTTCGGGTTCGGTAAGAGATTTTTTCTTAATTGGTGGTATTTTTTTAGGGCTCACGTGAATGCTGGCATCAAGATTGTTGAAACTCTTTCCAATTTCTGATAGATTCAGTTGCGATTTGGTTTTATAACTGAATGGAAATGAATGTTCATCACGATAGTCTCCAATGTTTTCATCGTGGAGAATCTTGAAACCAACATTTTGATGAATAAATGTGCATATATATAGTCTGTCATACGTATATATAATATCATGCTCCTGGCATTTAGCTCCTTTTTTTCTGTTTTGTACGTTCAATCTGGCGGATTCCTCCTTTCGAGATTGTGAATTAGAAGTAGACTTATTATAATACCTTATAGTTATTTCTGGCTTTATTATAGTGTCATTAAGAATATTATCTTGCTGAGCTGGAGTTAACGTAAGCCACACATGATCATAAGCCGATATCACTTCGCTCATATCAAATGCTATCTTTTCAGCCACCGGATTAAGTTTTGCAAAATAGCCGTGCAACCACTGATTTGTGGACATTTCAGTTCTAAAAAAAAAAACAGAGACTATATAAAAATGTATAAAAATATATGTTTATATTATATGTTATATTTTATTGCCCAACTATAATATAATGTATATGTATGTAGATGCATAGTAAATTAAATAAAATTAAGAATGAAATCAACTAGTAACCCAATATTATTTTGTACAGTTTTTCTTATCTCACTAAATTTAACCATCAAATTCGAGGTGACACTAAATTTTTATTGATTAAGCAAGTATGCAATTTTTTGCCGCTATTGAAGACTTCCAAGTTCTATAAGGGCTAACGACTGCGATGACCTGTACCTCCGGTCCACTATTCATGACATCCTCTAAAAATGGACCCAAGCAACTGCACTGCTCTTAATTGTTTTCTTCATTCCTCTAACACAACTTTTATATGTAAGGATAAAGGGATCTATTAGAGGATTATTTCTTTATAAAATTGAATAATTCTGGTATTCTGTTACGAATTCATTTGTTATTTGTTAACTTTCTGTTAACAATGCGTAAAATACCCAGTGTTAAAGAATCATTAACTCTTCACAATAGGTTATAAATTCGACCCCTTACATATCCTTAGCAATCAAGTCTATAAATTGTAGGGCTTTCTTACTGAAGCCCCATGCAGTTGGAAAGGGAGCATCGAATCCCATATAAATAGCTCCCACAAGAATAGATAGCTTCAAATTCTAATTTCTGCATAACACATTTTGTTGTAATTGATGATATCTCACCCTAACTCACCATTACGGGTTTAATTATGCATTTATATTATTCCAACCCGTATATATCCATTATTATTGTACTTCACTACATTGCGTTGAACCTTTCGTGTTAGCTGCTCTTATTCAAACATACGTATATTTGACGGCTGTACGTAAATTAATCGTAAATCTATAGAGTATTAATATTAACATATTATTATTTACTTTTATTTTCGCTGGGATCGCCTTTCCAAAAATGTTTACTTTTTTTCGGCTACAATCTAGACAATAACAGGGATGGGAAACCATCGAAACATCGATACTTCCTTCGATGTTTGCCGATGTTTCTTGGTGTCACTAACCGATGTATAGAAAATCGATATGTACTAAATTACACTAGTGGGATACCTGAAACAGACATAAATTTCGATAATTCTACTTTTTTGAATCATAATTTTTAATTTTAATAATACTGTGGCATGCAAAAGTAATAAACAACATATAACTTTGAGAAACTAAACCTTGTTTGTCCGTTTGTCGCAGAGCTAAAGACTTGAAACTACACTACTAGTTCCTGATTGCAGCTGATAGCTTGTCCTCTTGATGCTGATCAAGAATATATACACTTTATGAGGTCGGAGAAGCTTCCTTCTGTCTGTTACATACTTTTGCACAAAAACATTATACCCTTTTTACCCATTTTTGATTGGTTCAGGGTATACAAAATATGGAAAGTTGAAGATTTATGCTCAAAGCTTACAAAATTTTATGTTATATTAAGACGATTGCATTTTCGATTCGGTGATCACACCCCAGTAAAGGTTGTTCTTTCAAATCTTTCATGTAACTCGACTTTTGTCACGATTAAGTTTATATTATATAGACTGATTAAATCAAAGTGAATTGACTGAATTGAATTCTGTTGTGCTTGGCCTCTGCGGTATGTACTTGTTTTCCTGCAATGTAATGCTATTCCTGCAATTGCGTAATCTAATCTGTTTCGTTATCATAATAATATTGAATAATAAATTGGCAAAATAACTGATAATGGGCGTTACTAATTTGGTAAATTAGCCACACAAATGACAATCCTGTTTAGTGCCCTGAGAACAAGTTGAAAAGTTGACGGTTATCGCTTAAGCATTGATTTTTACATACTGAATATGTTTAAGTCCAAGTCATTCGATTTGAATAATGAAGAGATTACAAGACAACCCGAAAAACTCTATCAACCACGCAAAATCCGATGGCTGAAATACATCATACAACCAGCTGCAATTGGCTTTGTGCTTCTTTTAATCATTTGCAATGTTGACTTTTCAAATGAACCGGCACAGAACAATCAAATTTCCCAGACAAAGGATTTTAAAATATCAAGAACGATATTGCCTCAATTTAAAATTGATTTCAACAAATTGGAATTCTCAAAATATGCCGAATGGTGCAAAACACAGTGCAGCGCGCAAGAAAACCTTCAATGCGATCATAATTTTAGTCAATTGGTTCTCGGAATAAATAAAACGGGTTGCAATAATTATTTTATACTTCGCCTTAAAAACTATCACTTTCCCAAGGGAGTAATACGGAATAATAGCTTTGCTGGTGATTACAGATTGCAAAGTTTAGTTTTAAGCAATTGTGCTCTGAACTTTATTGATAATGACGCCTTTGATCTAAGCAGCTTACGAAGTCTCCTTAGCATAGAGTTAATCAATGCCAGGCTCAAAAATATAAGTAATAATGCATTTCGAGGCCTGAATAAACTCAGGAACTTCACACTGATCAATCGAAGAAAATCGCTGCGATGTAAAGGAATTATGTTACCATTGGCACATAGCCTACGTTCGGCGAAAATTTATCAGCAATATACACATCATAAAATATATAAACCTGAATACTTTTTCGGCGACGCAGATTATCAACGCCTCAAAGTCTTAGATCTAAGTGGAACCAATATCGGAGGATCAGCAGAAACCAACAGTTTTAAGAACATGCCGGCCTTGGAGTCTCTCATTTTAGCAAATTGTAGACTGATCAGTATTAGTTTTGATGTAACAAGCGGCTTTGATGCTCTTCGATACTTGGACCTGAGTGGAAACATGCTCACCAAACTTAGTCCTGAGTTTATATTGAATTCCATACAAAGTGGTATTACGCTGAATCTCGAGGATAACGATTGGGATTGTAGCTGTACTACTTTAGATTCTTTAAATTCGTCAAATATAAAGTCTTGCTTTGAACTGGTCAGAAAAACACGAAATTTAATTAGCACTGATATTCCGGATAGTTCTGAAAGCACAGATAAAACAGAATCAACATCGACAACAGAAAGGCGCACAGCTGCAGTAAAAACTACGAAAAGTACTACGACTACCACGACTACTACGACTACGCCACCTGCCCCGACTATATTGATTAGCTCAACAACCGAGTTGGATATAACGACCACTGAATCGTTAGACGATGATCATCCTCTCCTATTCGATCATATCGTATGCATTAATGCGGCCAAAGAAACTATAAGTAACACCACGGTATATTATGATGCACGAATTACAATTGAAGACGATTCCGACAGCTCAGTCCGCCTTACTTTATCCCAGTTAGAGTCTCAGTTTTGGAGCATTATCTATTTTTCAAATGCAAAAGATACATTTCAAATTTATAAAAACCTTACCGTTGAAATCGTAGATGATATAACTGTTGAGATTAATTATTTAAGCTGCGGCACCGCGTACGTATTTTGCCTGTTAATGGAAGAAAATACGACTTCGCCATTAAATTGTCGGTCGCATCAAACTTTGGCATGTGGCGAGAAGAAAATGTGGTTTGAGGCACACAGCTCGCTGATTGTAGGTCTTGGAATAGTCGGTATTCTATTAAGCGTAACCCTTGGGTTATTCGTCATGTACGGAGTTCTCTGGATTCGCCCGACCTGGCTATGCGGAAGTAAACGCTTGCTTCGCCCGACGCGGGGATCTCCCACAATGGTTCTATTGCCTCGGAGTTTTGAAATGGAGCTATACAACCCAATTGGGTAAGTATATGAGAATGAGGTTCGTTATATGTATGTGTGCTATATTATTAACAAAAATTTTCATTTAATAGGCACCCAAAATCCGAAAGCAACATTAACGAATATGTAGCATACTATCGCCATTTAGAACAAGTACAACTGTACCGAGGAGAATCAAATAAGTACAATATACCACCCTTAGAACGCGCCCCATCCGTGCCACCATTCGAGGGAAAAGATAAAGTATCCACAAATCCTAACACTTATACATATGAATGCTTTGAGTTATATGAGGAGCTTTATTAAGCACTAAAAGATCATAATTTAAATAAATTTCATAAATGTAATAAAAACAAACTAAATTTACCCGGCGTTTCCCTAACCCAATCGTGCACAGACATCAACCTACCCAATAAAAAAACACAAAGTATCTAAATATAAAGCTCGTAACTATTGAGATGGGTAAAAATATCTAAGAAAACAGAATATTTTTCCATACAAAAACCCATTTTTGATGGATTTTTCCTATAGAGCCTTTGTAGAGCAATATGAGAGGCAAAGCTATGAACAAAGACCCAAAGCTCATGAAAATTGGATGAGATTTAACCGAGTTATACGGGTGGGAAATTTTGACGCATGTCTATATAGGATATTTAAGGGAACCGTTTTTACATAACCAAGTATAATTTTGTCAGATTTAGATGCCAAATTGATCTAGAGGCCAATCCATGGAGAAAGTCCCAAACCTCGTGAAAATCAGATGAAATTTGATCGAGTTATGGGGGTGGGAAATTTTGACCCATGTCTATATAGGATATTTGAGGGTACCATTTTTACATGAATTTCGACCAAGAATAATGTTGCCAGATTAGGATGCCAAATTGAGCTGGAGGCGAACACCTATCAAATGAATTTGAACAAAGATCTTTGAAAATGAGTTTGAAACGTTTCTAGCAATTTTTCCACGCATGCGGGTGGAATTTTCCGAAACCACGTCTTAACGTGCACCTTCATCACATAAGATAACTATCAGTTCTTATAGTATGATCTGTGCGTTGATCACCAATCAGTCAGTCAATAAGTCCGTCAGTCAGTCAGTCAGGAAAAACAGTTTATGCATAGATATATCTATATATATACAAAGAAATATTTGATTATTTGTGAATGCGTAGTTATCATAACAATGATAATATTGATTGGTCATATGAATAAGTATTATCATTATCAGCATATACAGTTTATGTGAACGATAAGCCGATACTAAATGCAAATGCCATTTTGTGAATATACTTAGTATTAATCAGTTGGCAAATGCGTGACAGTTGTGTTAAAGCTCCATTACAATAATGCAGCTGGAAAAGAAGGCAACGAATTATCAGGAAAACAAAAAGAGCAGCAAAGGTCGCGATCCACCAAGGTAATTTTTCTAAAGTTAAACAAGTTTTTAATTCATTAACAAAGTTTGAACAGAAATTAATATGCACATTAAAAACGTATAAATATTCTTTATAATTGTGTTATACGTTAAGGGGCTTAAGAAGATTCGTACTCCTAATTTCTGTACGTCTTAAATCTTAGAATCTTTGAATTTACTTTGAAACCGATTAGGTACTCGGCAAGAAAGTTACACGCGAATATCCAAAATTATTTTATTCACATAGACGTAGGCTTCTCTGAAGGTATAACTAACATATCAAGTTCTAGTTGCCTATATTAATGCGAAACAATAGGAGTTGAGCCATGTTATTAGTTACGGATAGTTCACTTGAGCAATCTGACATCTTTTTTTTTTAATTTATTTAGTTTATTATTCGATTACCAAATATAAGTGAGAGTAGTCTAGTCGGGAATGCCCTACTTTGATATTCCCTGAGCTGATATTAACTATAAATTTGTGTAATATAATACCTCTCTTTGGGAAAAAGGGATAGGGATCTAAAATTTAAATATTCCGGGTCTGTGTATACGAATAGCTCTAAACAGCCGCAATGTATGCTACAAAATTTGATTTTAATATCTATACTTATCGATTTCTTGTTGTTTCCGAGATCGATAAAAATATGATTTTTTTAAAGGATCATTACGAAACCTTAATAATTTACCATTTTGCAATTATTTCAGTTCAGCTAAGAGTATAAACATGAGTTTTTCAAAAGAAATGTAAATTTGATATTTTTTAATTTAAATGATCATCACCTTATTAATATACTATTTTGAAAATTATTTCAGCTCGAATAAATTGAACGATTCGACAACGAAAATATTTTCATGGATTTTGTTGACATTTTGTCTCGGATTATTTCTATTCGCCATAGTTACGTATATCGTATTTCGGGTGAACAGCGAGAGCAATTCTATAGATTTGGAAAAAATCCCTGAGAACAGAACAGGACTGGCCAACGAGACAGGAGACAGTTTTGAGGAAAATGACGACAATTCATATATATCGATTGACTCGTTGGGGTAAAAAATCATTCATCATTCAAATTGCGTTTTTCTAACCATTTTTTTCAGACTTTCGAAACAAGGCTGTTGCGAAATATCTTGCCGTATCGAGTGCTTCGACAATAAAAATATTTACGCAGAGGCAGCTGCCGCAATGACTGCAAGCTATTGTGAAGAAATTAGCTGCTTGGTAATATCTAATCAAATGCAGCATTCCATTAAGGATAATTGGATTGATGTGAATTCCACCGTGCGAAAAATTGCGCTAATCAGAAGCCAATTTAGGAAAATAAAAAGCGGTGCATTTAGCTCGACAATGTTTGCGCAGGTTTCGCATATGACCTGGCTTGACCTAAAACTTTATGAAGTTGGCAGCGGAGCTCTTCTAGGCCTCTACGCATTGCGGAAATTGGAAATAGATTTTCGATTTCCTAACATAGGACTTACTTTCTTGCAGCCCGTTCAGATGACACTAACACACTTGAAGATTAATTGCGGCATAAATTTCGAAGGTAGTTCAAATATTTTCGACAATATATATTTGGAAAAGTTGATTCACCTTGACCTGAGCCATAACCCTTTTAGTGGACCTCTTAGTCAACTAGTTTTCCGTGGAACTCCGAACGTCACTTACCTCTACCTAAAACACTGCTCAATAACTGCAATCGAGGAGGATGCCTTTCAGGATATTGCCAAAACTCTGACTTTAGTTGACTTAAAGCACAATTTGTTAACCAATATCAATGCCAATATACTCGCTATCGGGAACGGGCGTATAGTATTCGACCTTGAGCCCAACAACTGGCACTGCAATTGTCAACTGCGATCATTGATAACATTTTATAATGAAAACAAAAATCTATTTTTGAGTACTCCATATTGCCGGATGCCGTTGAACCTTTATGGCAAAAGTTTTGATGAACTTGACGCTACGGAGCTCGGCTGCGGTGCACCAATTAAATCGCAAAGTGATATCCTGCTTACTGGATATGAAGTAGCGCCGGAAACAGATCAGGAAAAGTTCCGTGAGGAAAGTGTAAAAAATTCAAGCATTTACGGTCCAATAGTTCAATTGAGTTGCTCGCCAGCGATTTCTTTAACAAGCTCGGAACAGTATTCGGATAGTCGAAGTAAACGAGATGTTGTGATTGAAAAGGATCAATATTTTGTTTTTGAACCGCCAACTTATGATCTCGATTTGGAACTATTACAAAATTATAGCGTACGCGCCTATATAGGCGGATATATTCAATCTGATAACTTGAATATCATTTGGTTTACGGAGGAGTTGAACACTTTTACGACTATCGCGTCTTCAGCTTCAGAAAGGGACTACAATTGCATGAAGTATGAGGAGCCCTATTTGATAACCGAGGCGCTGCGGCAAAATCATACCTACACATTTTGTATGATGTCTATAAATGTTGTCGTCATATCTCCATTATTTTGCCAGCCCTTGCATATACCCATAGCCCGAGCCGATGATGAAACCGATGACATCTGGATTGCTGAGAGTGATAAACAGTTTACGATCGGAATGCTGTGTCTGGTATTTTTCATATCAACCATATTTGGCGCTTTTTTTGCATATTTGGGCATTAAGTCCTTCCCCCATCTCTTGGAGGGCTCAAAAAATGTCACGGTCATCAAGGAATCCGAGAAGACGTGTTGCGTATCTACAATAGCTGAATCACAATATAACAAGCCTTCTTTTGACAAAGATCAAATGCACAAGAGTTCATTTGGAATCGGAGACAAACGGTAAGATCCATTTGCGCCTTCTATAAAATTACCTAATTAAAATTCTGCCTTTATCCAGGCCATTGGAAGCATCAACGAGCATAAAAATGCCGAGTTCATGTAGCCTCAGGTCCTCATCGACTCATTTCGAGGAGAGTTTCGCAAATTCAGAGGCTCAACCCATCGAGTATGAGATGCCAATACCATTTAGTGAGAGTCGCAAGCTTGGCACCTGCCTAGACACGCCCAGCTCTCCCCCACCTTTGCCTAAGCGCAACTCGAAACTTTCGCTCTACGTGGACCAACAATTCCTAAAAGTTGAAAAGGCATGAATTATGAAAATTAACTTATTACTTACATGTATTTAAACTTATAAATAAAAAATAATATTTCTCCTGTGTGACTGATAAATAATGCATTTTTACTGTAGTATATGGGAAGCTTCACCACATCACGTCTGATAAAGTTTTATACAATTATTTTATACACGACATAAATATTTGAAATTTTCAGAAATTCCGTTAATGATTTGGTAAATGAAGTTTCCAGTTAAAACTCATTTCCAAGGATTTTTATGAAATTATAATTTAAACCACGCTTTTCGCAAAATTCAAGCTTTTTCTAGAGAAATCTATGGATTAAAGAATTTGTTTGCGAAGTTTTATGTTTTAACCGATCATCTTCAAACTTTGTTTCAGCGACTTAAATATTTAATTCACTACATGGGGAATGAATGACAGAAAAGTATTGTTTAACATCCGTTCGACTTCAAATTAGTTTTCAAAGATCGAAAATCTATTTCGTACGTGTTACACAGTTTTAATTTTCCTTGCTGGAATTAAGCTGGTCAAAATTTGAATGGGATAAGTTTCGGGCTTAAGCTCTTTTGCCTAGATTTTTTTTGATATTAATTTGAAATATCTTTCAAATTTTTGGGAAATTCCACCCCTCCACACCTTCTCCAAAGGGCGAAGCTTTAAGCTTCACCCAATCAGCTACAAACATTATTTCGAAGTTCTACATAAGAACCTAATGAAAAATCTCTAAAGCGATTTTAACAAATCAGCCATAAACAGTGGAAAATGGGCGTTTTCAAAGGACTTTGTGAACAACGTTAATTCCAACATTTCGGTTTTAATGCGATGAGCTCCAAGTTCATTGTTATAGATCTATAAAAAAACAAACTTGAGACGTGAAGCTTATAATAGTAAGGGTAGATTTAAATTTTCCACAAGCGGCAAGTGGATGTGAAATTGATTTCATAAATTTGAAGAAAAAACCTTTGACAGGGCAAGGCCACGAAATACCGGCTAGTCCAGTACATAACACTAACATATTTCAAGCCGAAAAAGTGTGTATTTACTAAAAACAAATTCAATATTTTCGATCTGTATATACGAGATACTAAATTCCAAATTTGTCGCTCTTATTATCCCGAGATAGGTCAAAAAACGTAATCTAAAAATCGATACTTTGCACAAAACCATTATAATAATGGTTATCATTATCCATGAGTACATGGTTTAATAACAAGTCTGTTCAAATTGGAGCTGCCCGAGAAGGGAATACTGTGAAGCTGACCTAATATATACTTTCAGCTTTTTTAACATTTTTTTGGAAATTCAATGTTCTTCCTACTACACATACATCGACAAAGACCAACACTATGGGAAAAGCTTTCGTGATAAGCTCGGTGCTTGTTGTCCGATCATTGAATTATTTGTAGGACATATATATGGCATACATATGCGAAAGCCTTATCTTTAACTTCGAAATATGAATCCATTTTTCTGGGTAACGGCGACTCTAGCTCTAATAAGCTACGAGATATGATCAATCACAGTATTTCGATATCGATATTCAGATTAATTCTCAATTGAGTTTGGAGCATAAAAAAGAAAACTCTAAAAAATATTACTTAAAATTAAAATTGAATAAAAATCTTAAAAAATTCTTATGTTTATATAAACTAAAACAGCGTAGACTTTGGACCATATTTAAATTCTTCTACCTACATATATTTGCATGTTTTGTATCTACTGTATCTATCTACTATCAGTTTTTTTGACTGTAGTTTTTGTGGATCAAAAAAATCAATACACATGTAGCGCTTATCTCATGGTCGGATTCACTAACTACTTAAATATTCTGATATGGATAGTGATATGGCATTAGGCCCGCGTATTAATCTTATTTAGCCGCGCGTTTAGTTAATTTTAAGCAGTCGCGACGTGAACTAGTTCGAATTGTTTGCCCATGAAGCATTTCAAAAACCAATATGCTCTCTCTTTATATGAGCTAATTTATAGAATTGGCAATTGATTAGTGAGGTTCTGAAAACGATTTAAGCTTGGAACAATAACTTCACTGTAATGCTGGGGATTTCGGCAAAAAGTCAATCCTTGATTGTTTTCTACTTGTTTCACGTTTGGGCTGGTTTCTCAATATTCGCGCACGATATTGGCTATTTCAGTATCGCAAATAGATCACCAGAATCCGAAAATGACGGATTTGATATACAGCACGCAATCAGCATGGTCAAAGAAGCTATCCGAAACATCAGGTATAGTATATAATATTTTAATTTGGTACAGAGAGATAAGTTATTGAGTTTTGCATTTATGTCTCTTAATCTTAATAAATGATAAACGTTTTTTACTAGGCTAACGCCAATGTGCGCTAAAAATTGCTTGATTCATTTTGATAACATTTTATTTATGTTCCTTTAAAGAGAGACATTTTTTCGATATTTTTTGTTTTTGTTCTTTGCTTGTCAATATGCGCAATATGCATTATGCCGCGATAAACACTTTTTGTTATCATTATTATAACACGTACATATCATCGTGTTTCGCTAATGGATGTCGAATGTTTGATCTCTATTTATACCCTGAATCGAATGAAAATGAGGAAAAGAGTATATTGGTTTTGGGAAAATGTCTGTTATCGGCAGAATGAAGCACTGCCAACCCATAATGAACATATTTTCTCGGATCTAGAATCTACATATACATTCTTTATTTGGTAGGAAAGTCTCCTTCTGTGCCTTACACATTTCATGACAAAATTAAAATACCCACTACAAAGGAATAATAGAGTTGATTTCTGGCTAAGGCCTGAACAAGCCAGCGCGTAATGCGAACTGCCATCGTTTTGATAGAAGATGGTTCAGGGTATCTCCAGTCGGGCACTCTCGACTAGAGCACTCTTATTTGTTCTATATTCCAGTGATTATCTTGGAGATGCAGATACCGAGATACCAATGCCACCAAGATGCTTGAGAGTCCAGTGCCGCATCATCTGCACCAATGGCCGAGAGGGCGAGATCGCGAAGGATATAACGCTTGCGATATCAAGCTCAGATAATGTAAGTATATAGCTTCTTTATAATTCTTACATTTTCTAAGCATTTTTTTTTTTTATCAAACTAGAGTGACCCATGTGATATCATTGACGAGCTGTACCTATATAACTATAGATTTGTCAATGCTGTGGTACCAGTCGGATTTCTATCTACGTACGCCAATAGGATCAAACAAATATATTTGGGTATCTCGAACATACAAGCCTTTGAGAACGGAGCATTTGGTGGAGGCATATTCAATCGTATAATTCTTGAAGACCTTCATCTTAATCAAATTGACAAGGAATTTCTGGCCAACATATCAGGAGATTTGAAAGGAATTTCAATTACGCAGCATAATAAGGCACTACAAAGTGTTTATCCCGATTTTTTGGATTATGTGATTTATCAACTAGAATATCTAAAGCTTCAAGTTGCAATCGATTGTGTACGAAATGTGACGGGCACTAATCCGATTTTGGGTGCACTTACTTATGCAGATTTCAGCTACAACAACTTTGGCAACCAATTGCGTGAAGACTCGTTCATAAAATTAACCATGGTCGAAAGGCTGATTCTGTCGTATTCGAATATTGAGTATTTACCAAGCTATATATTTCAAGGTAATATAAACCGATTGAAAAAGTATGTATAAAATATAATTACATTTAGTTTTATCGATTACTTGAAAACGGGGCAAGTTATCGATTATCGGAAACAAACTCGTACTGCGCGTGCACTAGGAGGACCTACGTTCCAAATTTCTAGTCTCTAACTCTTATAGGTTCTGAGATCTTGGGACGGACAGACAGACGGACATGGCTAGATCGACTCGGCTATACTTTATGGGGTCGGAGATGCTTCCTTCTGCCTGCACAAATACATTATACACCCTTTAACCATTTTTAGTGGGTTCAGGATATAAAACAAGCAATAAGTCTGATTACAGCACTTTTAATGTACCCAAGTAACTGCTGGGGTTCCCCCAAATAGTCATAATCTTTGTTATTTTCATCAATGACCTTCCCACGTTAGCGACAAGTAAAACTCTAATGCAATGATAAGGATGAGAGACGAGAGAGCGCCCAGCTTTTGCAGAGTATCTGTTAGCCACGTTAAGACAACTAGTAGCTGGGTATCCCCTAGTCGGGCAAACACGAACAGAGCACTATTACGAAATTAATAAACTGATGTTCTTCTCTCTGCAGGTTTGAAATATTTGCAATTGTTGGACATATCAAATAACAAGCTAATGACGCTATCTAAAATGATATTTGGTGTTCACGAAATTTCAAATAATCTGAGAATAGTCGCAAGCTCCAATAACTGGCACTGTGACTGTCAATTGCAAAAAGAAATGAATGAGATTTTCATTTACCACAACTCAAAATTAGATATGTTTTGCACGTCTCCAGAGGAATACAAGAACTGGATGGTTTTCGATGAACGCCTTTGTGTAAATGATTCGGATTTACCTCCATCTGCTTTCATATCAACTACAACCACGAGAATAATCACAACAACAATTACCACGACTACCCCGAAAACAACAACGGATAATCATATTTTTGTTCCAACACTGTCAACACCTGGCACCGAGCAACCCAATCAGATCGTAACGTTGGAATGTTCATCGACTAATAATACATTAAAAACTAATGACAACAGGCAGGATGTCAGGTGGCCACAGATCAACTTCTCCCCAACAGATATTGGAGCACTTACAGTAAAAATTAGTGTCGATCAGGGCGAAAGCACAAGCGCTCTATCCTTTGGTCTCTTTTGGTTCTCGAAAACTACAAAGGAGTATTACATGATGGAACTGATACCCGACGAGTTTGGACTTGGTTGTTATTTTACAATGCCACTGCAGACAATTGTAACAGAGTTAATGCCAAACGTAGCTTATACATTTTGCTTGGTTGACGATCAGCATAACACTGTTTCTCCTTTCAGTTGTAAGTCAGTTCATATTGGCGGTAATTTGGACACATATTACGATGCCTGGCTTTCGAAAGGAATGCGTGCTAAAGTAAGTACTTCCTAATACTTGTCAAATATTTTATGTTAAGCATAATTCGTACCTTTATCCGATATTGATGGTTGGGAAATCTTACTTGCAAACATTTCTAATACTTGGACAAAATCATAAATCACATCTTAGTCCCAAGATCAGAGTCTATATGTCCATAACTGTTCCCCTCTGTCTATTTTCACCTGTTAGATAAAATTTGTAATGTAAGTCAAAGCTCGGGGTAATAAAAGCAAAATTCTGTTACCACAAATCAGGGACTTTCACTTGATGATATTTCGACCTTAGCAGGCATTTCCAGAATTTTTGCAGATCCAAATTATGAATTAGACTGTTAAACTGTAAATGATAATTTCGTAAAGCCAATGACCGATTTATTGCACGATAATCGGAAATTAATTTAGAAATTAGGGACACCGGTTTTAATTATAAGAATTATTTAGTGGAAAATCCGACATTTAAATAGATTTTGTAATTTAGTTGCTTATCAAAATCTGAAAATCAGCAAAACAACACAAGTAAAAGGTTCTAGTCGGGAGTTCCCGACTTTCCTCGAGCTGCATTTGATGTTGGTAGAAGAGGGTTAAGGGTATCCCCTAGTCGGGAACTCCCGACCAGAGCCATTTACTTGTTTTTTGATTGAATGCAATGGGAATTACTTTGGTTATCTCGTAAATAATTGTTATACACATCAACTGCATACTAATTTATAGCAAAACCTATTCAAATTTATTCATAGGGTATATCTTTGTTGGTGCTTGGTGTCGTTGTATTCATGTTGACGGGCATAATGCTAATGTTTTTGGTTTTGAAGAAGAAACCAATCTGGGTAAAGGGCAGCAAGCGGATCGTCAAACCACATTCAAGTTCCGCCGATATTGTCGTCTTATCACGTAGTAATACAGCGCAAGATTTCCTGCATAAAGAAAAAATGATCTCTACAAAAAATGAGGATCGGTAAGTAAATTTAAAGAATATGTTGAGTAACGCTTATTGATCAATGAATCAAATGTATGAATATGCCGCTTATTATCAAAATTATAGTTACATGGGTTTTTCTAAGTAACTCGCCGTTTGTCCGCCTAATAATGTAATTCTTTATTTAAAGGTTCAATTCAATCATTCCGAGGCGCAACTCAATGGAAAGCCTGGCCAGCAGTAATAGCTACATAAGCCCAAACTTATATGAAGTCATCCCGACATATATATCATTCGATAAAATACCACAAGGGGATGCACCAACCCAGCCAGGATTTGAAATATTTCATAACTGGCATCCATCCTTCGCTTATAGAGGCAGCGTCAGATACGCCCAAATTACGCCGCGAACGAAACGTATTTCTAGTGACCCATTGCCAGCTATTCCCACTGATTCACAATAAAATGCAACCATAAAAAGATACCACTTGTATTATTTTCAACATGTAGGAAGACACACTATTGCACTTTACATAAACAATAAAAGCTTTTGTGCCTAAAATTTTTCAAAACTAATTTAGTATATCTCGAAAAACAGAGTCTAAAACTAATAAGAGCTGAAGAAATTTGGAAAGTTTCAAGTCTCTAGCTCTTATAGGTTCTGATATTCTTGCGAACAGACGGACATGGCTAGATCGACTCGGCTATTTATACTGATCAAGAATATATATACGTTATGGGGTCGGAGATGCTTCCTTCTGCCTATCACATACATTTGAACAAAAACACTTTACCCTTTTTACCCATTTTAAATGGGCTCAGGAAATGACAAAAATAGAGAGAGCATAAAACATATTCATTGTTCATATTAACCCTTGCATTTATGTACTCAAATACACCCCCATTTAACACCTTACTGTATATATCTGCTAAAGTTTTAAGTACAGTGCTATATACATACATACCCTTGTAATGATAAAATGATGCAGATAAAGTTGCTGAAGTGCTTACAATACATATGGAGACATAATCTGGCGTGTTAATCTACACACAAAAAAATCGACAATTAATCATATAGCATTAAAAAAATGTTCCAATTTAATAATTTATCATTAAAATTTTGAAATTAACTTATATTTTGGTGTATATGGTTAATACATATACACTTTTCAAACCTTATGGTATAACCTAGATTGTAAATAAGAGGCTAAGAAAAAATCCATTATGCAACAGACATGTTACTTATATAATTTAATAAATAATATTCTAAGTCGATATATAAATACGTTTAATGTTATGTTAATGTGAATCGTGATCATATGGACATTTTCTGTGCTGCCTATAGAATATACCTATTTACAAGTGTGCTCCTCGAGTACTTTTGTACATACATCGCATTTAACCTGGCAGCACCAGTGAAATTTGCAGTTGCAGCGCTCACGAACGATAATATTTTTGGTGTTGTATCCTCGGCCACAGCAAAGTATACCACAGCCATCAAGCCCCGATGAGGACTTGTTACAGACGCGGCCGTGCGTACCTAATAACCAACATCAATTAGTAATATATAAATATATATATACATACGTATATGCTGTATATGAGGGAAAACCGCTTACCTGACCATTGCAAGAGACGATTAGTCCGGCACCAGTCGGGGCTCTCATCCAAATAAATTAAATCGTGGGCAGTTGGAACCTTAAACTCGCTGTTTTTTACCTGTAGACGTCCACGTTTATTGAGCTTTACTTCTGTAGCCTCTTCATATTTTTCACGCAAATAATCACCTACAAAAAAATAAATTTGTTAAATGTTAATGTATAAACTTGATCAATTATTTGTGACAATATATAATTTTATGAGGAAGATTTTCGTATTCTTAATTATTAAATAACTATTTCTAACCCAGCATTATTTAAACAGCAACGATTGAGAATACTTGATCTCGGATCATCCAGCAGCACAGACGCTGGCCGTGCTGGTATACTACCCCCGACTCAGAAATAATTGCTGCTATATTATTTATAAACTTAATTCAGTTAGATTTTATTTTGCCAACATTTCTCAATTTCTAATCTACCTCTTAATAGACTTACCAATTTCTCTTATGGATGATAATTGCTGCCAACACGTGATCAAACTGCAAGAGCCCGAGACGCCGTGGCACTTGCAAGTAATGCGTGTTTTTTTAATGACGGCCTGTTTGAGTTGAAAAGAAACGAAAAAACACATTAATTCAAATCTTAGCTTGGGTATTAAAATTTACACTCTACGCTTTACTTCTTATTTATTTATTTATTGAATACAATTTGTTGAGTGTCTTACGCTGCGTTCTACTGTCAATGCATAGTTCTTACCACATTTATATTTACATTCAAAGTCGATAAACCTTAGAAAAATAAACAATAGTTCGGTTTTACTAGTTTTGTGTAATATCCGGGAGCTTATAGCTGTGTCAAATAGTGTTTAAATTTGTTGACCCCATCAATTTAGGATGGACAAATGGTTAAAAGCCCAAGCACCCGGTTTAAAAGTCCCTGTTTGGGTTTGCAGCCTTAGAGCCAGCAATCCTCGACTGTTGTGAGATGAACTCTCTCAATCCAGTGAACAATTTAAATCTGCCCGAACTATCTTGAATTCAACGTTCATTTCGAAATATATTTTGTAGGTCCATCGAATAAAGAACGAAAAGTTAGTCTTGTGGTTAAAAGTAAAACGTTGTTCATTAAACCATTGACACGCACTTTCCATCCAAGGAAGGTGAAATTTGCGAAAAGCGTATCAATAAATTTTAACAAAGATCACTGAATTTAAAAAATCGCTAAAACACGTATATATTGATGATAGTTAAATAGTATATAGATTTCAAGTATCTTTAATCTTATAGCTATTGCCATCCTCTGCCCCATCCATCCCATAGAGATAAGTAAAATAAATCTGTTGGAAATATTCACTACTACATTAAGCCACAATTTTAAAACAATTGTATTTTAAAGCTAGAGACCCCAACTCTGATAAGTAGTTTACTTTATTAATAAAAACCTTTTAAGTAAATAAAGTCTTACCCTTCGGCCTGCTTCGTTGTTGTGCAAATTCATTAGACTCCGAGCCTTTATATTTGTGTTGGACAAAAAAGGAGCCTCACCACTGACGGCCCGTTGATTCTTACGCTTGCGTTTACGGCGCTTGGCGTTGGCGTCTCCGTGGAACAGCTTTGAGTTTAAAATTTCCCGATTAATTTTCTCCTGTTATAGAAAAATTTAAAAAATTGAATTAAGTATGTGACTGCTAAGTATTTAAAAAAAAATAGGGTGTCGCAGAGCGACGAAATATTATACATTTATTCCAGATGAGGTTGTATGCACTTTTATGAATATTCTTCATTTTAGGTTTTCTGCAATTTATGCGTTAGATACTGATATGATTACAATGACAATGATAACTTTAAAGAAAACAGAAACTTACATCAAACACAATAAATTAAATTTAACAGTGCTTAAGTTAAAAGACATAACCACACATATTCCCATCCCCAAGGTGCGATCTTTAGACAGATCACATCAAATATCTATACCCTTTTTTTAATTTTAAGAGAATCGTAAGAGGATACACTTGCTGAGCACAGCTTTTTTAAAAAGAAAAAAATTATATTGGGTAGAACGAGGGGCTAGCTCTGGTCTAAAAATATTCACAATCTTTGAAAACAAGAAGATTACTGTTGACCCATTTTTAAGAAAGTTGAGCAAGTTGCCATTCCACATATCGAAAATTTTTTGTTTTCAAGTCACAGTTGAAATCAGACTGGAATTTATAGTCACTAATCAAATTGCTCATTAATATAGGCTTCTCGTTGATCTTCTAAAGGCAGTTATAACACTGTGAACTGAGCTACATATAACGACATGTCATGACTCACCTGTAATTCGAGCATTTCTGTTTCCTTTAATTTTGAATTTAGTATTTCTTTTGTTATTCTCTGCTGGAGCTCCAATAGATCGTCCGGGCTAGTGCGTGCTTCTTCATCTTGTTTGGGCGGCGCAAATGATGTAGAATGTATTGTTGAATTTTTATCAAGAAATGAGTCTTTCTTTTTATTGTTGGCATTGGCCTGGAGTTCATACAAAATGGCTGACGTTTCATTATTATCAGTCAAGGCTTCATTGGGAAGGTGTAACTGTGTGGTAGTTTTGGAATTCGTCATGTTTGAATTGGACTCTCCAGCGTCCTTTGTGCCGTTAGCCTCCATCTGCTTGCGTTTTTGTTGCGATTGATGCGTACCACGCCGCTCGGGATTGCCTGCACCGCGAGTTCCGCGACGTGTCTCCTTTTCGCGTACATCAATAAAATCTGTTGCAAATCTAAGAATATATATAAATAATTACAATATTTGCAGCTTTATAATGATAGCTCATGTATATGCATGTGCATTTATCGAGGGTATTAAGATGATCTACCAAACGGCAGTTGATGGGTTTGTGTAATTTTATTTTGTACTTACTTGTATGCGTACTCGAGATTGTCCCCGCAGCCTCCCCACGTCCAATCATCGTGTAACTGTTTGGGTCGGGAACCTCGTGAACAGCCACAGGACGTTAACTGCCCATCTCTGCAGGCTCGAGCAATAAAACTAGTCACAGTAGCTGCAGCTAGTGCATGTATGAAGGCCATTTCTGGTGACCCTATAATGTTAAAGTAAAAGACACGTGAAAACTTAAAGATCATAGGCAAAATCTATATATACATATGTATATATAAAACTGTTTGTCTGACTGACTGATTTGTGATCAACGCACATCCCAAACCGTAAGAGGTAAGAAAACCCCGTCTTTGCGTGCATCTCTCTCCTTTACATAAGGTAACTAGAGTAAACGTATCAGTTTCTTATAACAGTTTTATATATAGAGATGTACTTATACAAAATAAATTCAATAAATAACACTTACCTAAGCCAGACATGGGACCAAACACGGTAACATCGTCTGTTGTGCTGCAATTCCAGCGACGATTTTTGAATTGAAATTGGCATTCCTATAAATAAAAAGTTATTTATAGCAGATTATTTGTATATATTAATTATTTTTTAATAAAATATTAGAGCACAAATGACGACCCCATTTTCGCTGTGCAATAAGTAGAAATAAACCGACCTCAGCCGATATTAAAATAATGTACCGAAATTGTTTCTGTAATTCGTACCAACATCTAATTTTTATTATTTATTTTGTGCGGAAAATGGGGTGCAGGTTGGTCGATCAGAATTCGTGAAACTAACAAAATAAAACATATCGTCCCCTAATACCAATACCATATTTTACATCAATCTCTTAGAGATTTATAAAATAAAAATAAGGATTATATTGCTTACCTGTATGGATGCTCGCGCTCCTCGACTTATCGCTGGCATAACGCTTGTGTGCAAGGCACACAGTTTTTTTTGTCCGTATGTAAGCCCATCGAGCGCGTAACAGTTATCCGGGTTTAGATCTATAGTCTCAGAATAAGCAATTGGAGTGGGCGTAGTTTCATTGTCTTGGTCCTTTGGAACCATCTCTCCAAACTGGTGCATATTTGCGAGCATAAATTCACGATCGTTGGAAACTCCCGCAGAAGTCATTATAATGTCATGTGCAAAATAATTGGTCGGAGGTGAAAGCTTATCAACTGAGACGGCAGCTTGATATCCTTGGCTGCCACTAAGATAGCGACGTTTGGGCTGTGAGCGTCCGACACGGGATAAAATTTGAAGCGCTGGAGCTTCGTCCGGTGTTGTCATTCCTTTGAATGAATCGGGTATTTCAATTGACACCGCAAAACGTTTAGTATTATTTATTGTTTGCACAATAGGTTCGAAGCGTGGTCGCATAAACTCAGCTTGGCCGCGAAACCATTCGTCGCGCTCACGCTGGCGCTGCTGCTCCTCACGCTGCCGCTGGCGCACACACTTTGGAGAGTCTGGGTTTCGCAAACAAACTGGACGCTTTGTAGTTCTCTTGGATGTTGTATCCAAAATAGACGGCGTAGTTGTCATTGGAACGCTTTTTGTTGACGTCGACTGGCCCTCACTCAGCAGATGCACCTGCGGGACTGTATCGAAATTTCCGCGTTCTTTACTACGATCGATTGTACCACCTGTATCGATCGTCTGAAAAAAACTATTTGTTTCTTCTTCGTTGTGATAATATCCACCGAACGGCTTTTGCCCTGGCGTGTGAGCTCCGTGAGGTACTTTGCGTGTGGGTGGAGCTATGGGAGCGGCATATTGAAGTATCGGTCTTTGGGGCCGCTTAATACTGGGAGTTGATCCTGTTGACTGTTTTGCTTTTTCTTTTTGTAAACTTGGAAATTTCACAAATTTGGACTCGAAGTTGTTGTCGCTTTTTGTCATATTGTGCAAAAAAAGTATGTGTTTTTTAAGATCGTCAATATTTGATGTCGGGTCAGGCGGCGGTGTTGTGCTTGTATACGTTGTTGTGCTTCGACGCCGGGTTGCCGACGCAACAACAGACCTTGTGGGTGTTGTACTTGTTGAAACAGGGGTTTTGCCAGAAACGGCCCATCGTAACTCGGGCGATGCATTTTTGAGTGCCATGGGGACAATGAACTTGCGGTCCTCATCTGTAAGACTGGCTGGAAGACCATTTTCATCGGTATCTTCGTCAAGCAGAATGATCTGTTTTTGATCCATTTCCTCCTGAATCGGATGTATACGCCGAGCCTGAGCGCTTGGTGTTTCCAGTCTTTTTGTAAGGTCTGCTTTTACGTAGCCTGTCTCAGAATCACGAAGATCCACCGGCTTTATAAATGTACCAAGCTTGCGCAAGCCTTCTTTGTGCATGTACGCTTGTTCATCTTTAGTGATGTTTAGCGGTATACTCGTATTAGCTAGCTGCTCTTTCTGCGCACCAAATTCGATAAATGGCGACCTTATCCCTAGACAGCTGTGAAAATTAAGGAAGTCTTTAGATTTTTATTTTTAACATAATAATTTTTTAAAACTATAGAATTATTGTGCTGCAACATAGCAGTAAGTTTGTGTCCACAACTTTATTGGACCAACACATAATAGAGTGGTTAAACCAATGTAATGGTCTAAGCTTCCCAACCAGTAAATTTTTCAGGTAATATATCCGTCAAACAAAATGTAAAAGGAGATTGCATTAATTTTTCTTTGCCAAATAAATCGCTTTCTGAAATCAAATATATATTGGTACGTTTAAGAAAGTTTCTTTACAGAAATTTTGTTGCTTAAATAAATCTATTGAGTTTAAAGATAAACTTTCTTTTATGCAACCTTTGACTATCTATCTGCAAAGGGTTCAAAATCAATTGAGTTCACACCGTCTCCATTCTCGGCCGAATGTACCCATGCCAGCTCTATGACATAATCAATCGACCTGACCGAGATTAGCAAATTTACAAGAAGAAATTAAATCATTTATCATGTCGGCAGTGTCATAGGAATGAAAACGTTTTCTTCAATAATTTGCGGGTCAAAATTATTAAACCCTTATACCGAGAGTTTTTAACTAACATAAATATGAAGTGGATGTTATGGTAATATGCAAAAGGCGTCAACTTGACTCAATGTGGCCTGTTTACTCATCTTACTTCTCTTGCATTGATATTTATATAATATATATATTTAAAAACATACCAAATTAATAAATGTCAAAGAGTTAAAATACACACACCCCGCCCGCCCAATTTTGTGGAAACTCTTTGATTTTGGAATAAGACTTATTTTTTATGGATAAGTGGGGATGGTATTTCATATCTGGTTATAGTCGAGCCCTCTCGACGAGAGTAATCTTATTTTTATGTTTTTTATAAGATTTATAATAGTATTTTAATTTTAATAGAAATCCACTTTTATTTTCGGATCTCTACTCACCAATTATAAGAGCAGTGTTATATAGCTAAAGCTATTCGAGTTTTATCGATCAAAGAAAGAGATACATTTTTGTAAAGACCTTTTTTCTACCTCGAAAATGTACGATAGGAAGAATTGAATTACTTTTCGGCACTCCGAAGATATCTGTGATTCGGAATTATTGACGACTAAGTGCATTGTAGAGGTATAGTGGATATTTAGTATGACGTAAATTGGTTACCTTCGTAACTTAATGTGTTGATTAAATTGAACGACAAATGAATTTTGTCTTGTCGAAGATATCTGTGATTCGGAATTATTGATGACTAAGTGCATTGTAGAGGTATAGTGGATATTTAGTATGACGTAAATTGGTTACCTTCGTAACCTAACGTGTTTGATTAAATTGAACAGACAAATTAATTTTCTCTGAAAAACATAGTTTTCGTTTTAATAAACGGGTTTTTCACGTTTCTTATGCTGTTGAGACATCATCAAAGAACAGTTACAGCTGTTTCAACATATTTGGGGGATCTATGCACAGTGTATGCTTATCATTGATAGGTAGCCAGGTGTTGCCATTACTGTCAAAGGTGCTTTCAATGTTAAATTATCGAAGTAGGCCAACTATGGGCAGCGATTTCTCGTTTGGAAGTGCTGTATAAAAGAGAGACAATCCCCAAACGAAGCATCAGTTCAAATTATACTTTTAGCCCATATACAATGAACTCCATTCTTGTATTTTTACTCTTGATGTGCACTTGTGTCTGCCTGACCCATGGATTAGGCGGAAATAGTGGCGAAGGCTACGACTACACGTATGGTGCTAAGCTGACAACTAGCACACTTATCGCACGTGAGACTATATCCAAAAGCAAGACGCTGCTGCAGACAACATCCAAGACATACACGCTAACTCAGGCAGGAACGGCAAAAAATATCGACTACATTCATATAACAAATCTCAAAAAAATACGAGGAGCCACCGCTGAAATTACGAGTGGTGGTGTAGGATCAACTACAGTCACCGTGACATTTACCTCGGCACGCGGCAGTGGCATTAAGTCTCAGATTGAAATTTGGGGAACATAATTATCTTATAATAAACTTAAATATTTTGTGTATCTAGTATACATTTTGTGTTTTATGTGACTCTTATTTATATTAGGTTATTCATCAAATTTTTTGTGGAACACTGCTAGCTAACACTCAAAAGTATCAATAGTTTTGTAATGCAACATGCGGTTTGTATAAAATATACGACAAATATATAACTACTATTTTTACTATCAAATTGATATGCTTTTGAAAGATACAAAACTAAATTAGATGCTTAACAATTTAAATTAATTAACTATTTATTTAGTTACTTAAAGTATTCCCTGCCCAGCACCGGTTTTAAATTGCTTAAAAATGCACGACGTGTAAATATTACAGCCCCAATTCGTTTTAAATTAATTCTTAATATATTTTTATAAAAATGGTTTAGTTATTTATTTTCCATAAATTTCAACACGAAATATTAAGCCATAATTATACTGTGATTGTAGTTTGATGTTGACAAAGTTAAAACCGGGGCCTCCAGAATAAATCGTAGCATGACCTCCTGTGTTGTTTGTCACCTGGTCGAAAGCTCGTATGCCCGTAATGATGCGCCCATTACCAATACCCTAAAGTGTGGAAACCGAAACATTTATATTTTTGTTTTGTTAGGTAGTGTACTTTTCACAAGCGCTTATTCGAGTGCCATTATTTATTGCGTGCGTAAATAAAAATGTGTTAAATTATTTTTCATATATGTACAATGTAAGATGACGAGGACAGTATGTGGGCTATTTTACAATGATATTTATTGTGTACCCTTTTTTAATCTATCTTATTTGTAAATGTAGTTCTTGTAGCTTGTTAATCAAAAAAATACTATCCAAAGCAATCTCTTTTGCATTAGTGGGATTCACGAAACTGATTTAGATTTTTATGGATTCGATATAGAGAAAAGGCAAGGAAATTAGGGTTATATAAAAAGATTTAAGTTAATCCGAAGTTAATTCACAATTAATATCGTTTTGCATGCAAAACAGGAAACATTTGATTTGGAAATGAAAATGAAAGCTACAAATTGGCTTTGCGAAATGTAGCTAGAACGTGAAAGGGAGTCAAAGAAGATATAGACAGAAAAAGGGTTAGAGTAAAAATCAGCAGAAAAATTAACAATGGCAACAACAACAATTAAGTAAAGTAAAATAATGAAACATATTCTGCAAAAAAAAAAAACAAGAAAGAGGCTTAGAAAAATATTTGTACTACTTTTTTCGGCAGTTTGTTCTTTCGAGCTCTTGCTACCTCTTTTAACTGATTAAAATTTGCTTAAACGAGATCTAAATCATTTTTAGTAATCCCACTAATTTACGTTTGTGTAGTAAACAAAGTATAATTCAAATGTTTTTGACAATGGTACGAGTTAGCACATTTATTTACTTTTACTTAGTGACAATATCTTTGGGTTGTAATATATATTTTTTTATTTTCAAATTTTATCTGTTTTTAAGCAGTTGATTGATGTGATTTATTTTGGAATTTTTAGTTAATTTATAAATAGTATATGCACAGATATGATTAAATATAAGCATAGGATTGTTGGTTATATGGTATAATATCAATGAGAGAAATGGAAAAAGGAAATAATACAATGATGTAAATAGTTAAGTCAGACGCCACGCAGCAGTTTGTTCACACTGTTATAAAAATTAAGATCCGATGGGAATGAAACGAATTGAATATGAAATAAACTATATTTTAAAGACAGTAACTTTTATGTTGCGACTTTAAAACAGAAAGAGATATGCATTTTTGAAGCGTGCAGGGGTGAATGAGGTGTGAATTGAATTGAACATCACGAATAATATAATCTAATTTGGTAGCACTAGCTGTAAAATTATGGAAGATATAGATTTTCTATGTGATCTGGACGTTGGCTTATTCTATTTTCAAATTGTGGAGTACACAGACTTTGACAAACTATACGTCCCTTCCATGGCTGGTAAGCAATTTAAACACTTTAGCAGGCTAGGCTATACAAGAGTGAATATTACAAGAGTGAAGTCTCGATCTTAATGGATGTGCAACAATGCGTTCATACAGGCAACTGAACTGGACTAAATACAAACTTTTATATAATAGAATCATGAAAAAACAATTGTATTAAAATTGTTGTTCCCTTGTTTATAAATATTCAAGCCATAAATGGACAGTGCTCTGCTTCGAACAAATCTGATCAGCGTCAACTGCCCAGTATTAGCCATGACCTTCTGCCTGTCGGTTTATCTTTAAGATACTGTCTTGGTTAAAGATCTGTTATATGTGTTATATATGTTATATGTTATGATATACATATATCAGAAGTTAAAAAATCTGTTAAATTGCTGCCTTCACACAAAGAAACAAGCAAATGGATGATAGCAAAACAGACATAACATTTATGAGCTCATAGCTGCAACCATATGCCTGGTTTATGCACTTTTATAGGATAATTTAAACATATTAACAGAAAGAAATTGAATGAATGCGTGAACAATGCGAACGACTTGCAATCTTATTCGAGTATATTTAAAACTAATAAATACATATGAGATTAAAGCACGGATGTAACTGTAACTGCTCACATTTGTTGGATACTTTATTTCATGATCCACATATTTGCCTGGTGAAGAGCCGTACACAACGTTTTCGGCATGTAATAATTGCGCCGAATTTGAAATGTTTCCCCATGTGCTGGATACGGAGTAGGCAGGTGCCACACAAAAGAACACCAAAAGGAAACTGGGAAGAACGCTGAAAAACATTTCCAGTTCAAGGTGGGTCTTTCACGCAAAATTTTTTGGTAAATGCTCGGATCCTATTGAAAATCTTGCTTGGTTCTTGCTGTAATAAGTTAAGCTTCTAGTTGCTTCGAGTGTTATCAGCTATTCGTCGTATTTAAAACATGTATTTTGTTGTAGTAGTGCATATAGTATACGAAGAGAGCTTTTTATGTATTATGTGCTTAGACTCTGTTGGTACAACCGCTCCTGATAAGTATATATTTTAAACTAATTCATGGCTCTGAACGAGAGTTTTTTCACATGGTGGCACTCGAAAATAGCTACAGTCTCCGTATTTTTTTTTTACTTATACGCAAAACTCAACATGGTGAGTCAAAGATTGAGGCAGTTATACTTAAGTGCTTATCAATACGGCGAGTGCGTCAGCGATCCGGAATAAAATATAAAACACGCTAGAAAATCTATCTTTGGTATGCTGGAAATTCAACACCCTTGACAAGTTGTTATACTACTTGCACCTTATACAGTTTTGTACGATTAATTGTAAGTTTTGCATATACATACATATATATGCCAACTTTTATTTATTATAATTTAAAGCTTAAGAGTAAACCGGAAATCAAATTCCCAAGCATAGGCTATATAGGTTCAGTCATTATGTATGCAATAAAAAGTAATGAAAATGCATTCTGCACATTTTTAATTTTCTCTCAAAGTTATACGACAGGAAATACTCTGCAGAGGGTATAATAATATTTTCACGAAACGCGTAAAGTATTGCAGGAGGCAACTCTGACCCCATCAAATGTACATACTCTTGATCAGTATCAAAAGCGGTGTCTGAATCTCTCTCAGTTTCAAAAGCTTGTCCACTTGTCTTTTTGTTGCAGGCAGCACATGCCGCAGTCTCGGACGGACCAGATCACTATAGTTCGTATACCATTATCTCATGTGGAATTTACGAACGAAAACACAGTACATTAAAGTAAAGAAATTATATTTTGTTAATCGTGCCGACTCTCAATTTAACCAGAGCTTTATATTTAGGGTATGAGCGCGTAAGCTTTATTGAATATCGAGCCAATTATGCGCCGTATAATGAAAACTCTGTAAATCATATGCTGAATTTTGCATGCAATTGCAATAATAGGTGTGAGTGATTTAGCTTCGGCATGTGTACATTCAATGTTTCGAGTTGACAGATGATTTAGTAGAGTAAAGTCTGTCTAGTCTCAATATAGTAGAATATCTTGACCAAATGTAGCAGTTTAAAACTTTACTATGTTCTTGGCATTCAAACTCAATTGTATAATCGTCATCTAAGAGCTAAGACGCTGAAAGTGAGCACTAAGACGGGGTATTCGAAACACGACATCCTAATGAGGGAAAATTGTGATCAAAGTTTGTTTGGAAAACATCAGCAACAATGCAGGCATATAAGTGTGCTTTGCAAACATGACTTCATTTTGTTTATTTGGGGTGATCGGGCCACCAAAGTTTCGGTTGAGTCGGCCGACTTAATATTTTTTCAGAAACTCGAATAGCTCGACACAAAATAATTCAAGTCACGCCTCGCTCGACCGTAATATTTGTTGGGAATCACGCTTCGGTCGACTATATGCGGGACTTAAATGTACAATAAGAATGAGCGTCAAAATTTCTTAAGCTAATTTTTAAGAACAAATTCGCTGAGCAATATTACTGGCGCCAATAATGAAGATCGCTTATGTATGTTAGACCTCGTACTAAGCATACATGTGCATGACTATAGTATTACCGCTAAACTGGACAAACCCCTAAAGAATTATTTAGTGTGACAGGACACAAATTCTCAGCATACATAAATGTGAATACCCTGTGCATAACAAATGAAAATGCTTCGGGAGCTCGGGAGTTCCCGACTAGGGGATATCCTGAACCCCCTTTTACCAACACCAAATGATGCTGGCGCTACGAGCTCGTTTGATTTAGCAGTAATAAAATTAAAATTACAAAATTAGAACTCGCAACGAACCGAACTGATTGCACCGCCTCATACTCCACAGCCATACCAAGAATTGAATGTCAACGATTATTGTGCTAGAGAATATTTTATCAAAAAGACAACAGGATATCACAATTTATTGCTTTTGTCTTATTGCAAATATACGAATATTCTATAGTTTAATAAGATCTACTAAAGAAGATTTTATCATGATCGTTATTGAAAACACAGAAGTTTTGAAATGTGCTCTTTTATATTAATAGTCAATTCTTGGTATGGCGATGGAAAGTAGTTAAGTCGATTGAAGGTAATTGCAAGGTAATTGAAGGTAATTTTTAAAATTTAGTTTTATTACCGCTAAAAAAAAACGAGCGCTTCGCGCAAGCTGCAAGCTTCCCCACAATTGTAGAAATACCTATTTATTTAATGTGAGAACACCAAAAGCTTTAGCATTATTGCAAAATAATTCAATCTATGTACACCTAAAAATTGGAAAAATAGTATTCTGTTATACATTGATAAAAAGAAGACATTGTTAACACTTACATCCATGTTGGAACGCCTTGTAAGCCCGTAATTGCATCTAGACCTGCTACAGATAGCGGCACAAAAGTCATTATTATATTCCACAAGAGAAAATGTTTCCTCGCTAGAAATGACATTTTTCGTGTCGCAATAAAAAATGACTGATATTGAATTTCAACAGCACAACTTTTATTGACTTTTCGAGGACGGCCGAGTGCTGAGCTTTAATGATTAATAATATATGGCGAATTCTTTTATTACAGGCATCAGTGAGTGATCATTAATATCAGATTGGAACATTTTTTAACTATGTTTTTGATGTCTGTTCAGAGTGTTTTTATTTTTCATTTCTTTGTTCCTAACATATCGGGCATGCGCATATGTGTTTGTCCATTATTATAGATTACTTTTGATCAGTTAGCGACACTCACAACCGAAGTCATCTGGAAAAAAGCAAAGTAATTTATAAAAAATTGTTTTTTTTTTGTAAATAAAAGTCTTCTTTCGACAAAGCAAGTATAGATACAACGAAAACAAATGAATGTGAATGTAATGATTTACACTTAAAGAAATTAACTAATTTAGTGGTCGTTCACAAATTAAATTATTACCTAGAGATGCGCTAGTAAGTCATAGGAATTTGGGAGAATTAAATGATACTAAGGATATTAAAGCGAATGATTTTATTTTTATTTGTAAGACTGTTTGTCTGGGCTTGACAACAACAAACAAAAACAAACTGTCTAGAAAATAAGGTCAGAGATACAAATTCTGAAATCCACATGGAAATGTGCGCTGCAGCTATGTCCATACAAATAGTAAAAATTAACTTTGCAGGATTTTTTCCCTTTAAAGTAAATAATTGGGCCAAAGATTAAACAGGGGTTTCTTTGTCAATTAAGTAATTACCCATTGACGAAGCATCTGCGATCACAGAGGGTATATATATTTTTGGAAGCATCAAAAGTCGAGGCGACCTAGTCATGTTGGTCTGTCTGTCCGTATGTAATAACGCGTCGATCTCAGGACCTACAGGATCTAGATAATGTATTTTGAATGTAGGTCCTACTAGTGACCCCGCAGTAGGAGTTGTTTGCAAGTCATTGACAATATGCCCCATTTCCATTAAATCTATATCGATAATTCTTTGGATATCCCACATTAGAACCGATTCCCCTAATTAAAAGAAAATAATGTATATTCCAAGATATGGTCTTTAGCTTGATATCTACCCAGATTTGGTTGCCATATTTCATACCCGGAAAATAAACAGCTTAATAAATCATGAAGGCATTTCACAGGTTCTTAGCGAAGGTTTCATGCACCCCCGGCTAGAGAAGGGCCCACATATCGCATAAAAATGTGACTATGTTTCAAAAACCAAGGCTATACCTATATATATATATTTAGTTGGTAACGGGGATTCTCCAAACAGTGAATATTCTGGATTTGCATATACGAAAACCTACATACTATTTCTTAAAGCCTTTCATTGCATAACAATATTTAATATTCTAATAAATATCCAATCTTTGGATTAAACAGCATTGTAGATGCTGCTGAAATACAGTATACATACATACATATATACAATCCTGGTGAGACAAGTACACGCACACCATATAAATGCGACATTTGTGTCTGATGTGCATCCATTTAATCATTTTTACACACATTGCCATAAGAGCACGGTGTCTACTGCATTACCAGAAAACTGGCACCAATCATGAAAGTGTATGTATGTATGTATGTAGATGTGTGTTTGTAATTGTATATCCTTATGTTACCAGATCGATGTGGACACAAATATTATATTCAAATTCAACAAAAACACTCACCCCTTTCACACATAATACGCTTGCATTCATTCAATTCATGGTTACAAATCACAAAAGTACGATATATGTATGTATGTATACATTTTATTAACATTAATTTGTAATTGGTCACTGTAAGCATAGACTGTAAGATTTAACACACGTGCCCGACACACATATTTATTTACAAACATATTTATATGAATATGTTTGCGTGTTAGGCACGTTGATGGTGCTGCTCCTGATACCTTCAGGTATTAAATACATACATACATTTGTTTGTGTGTATATTAACTGTGCGTCTTGTTTACGGTAAGAAATGCCTGCTCATTCAAAACATGTATACACACATACGCATTTGTATCGTATGTATATATTAAACCATTCTTGAGTTGCCTGAGAAAGCGGCAAGCATACATTTCTACGTATGTATTTACCACCTTACATACTTATTACACATACATACATATTTATGTATATGCGTGCATATATGGTAAAATAAAATTTGCTTGTATATGTACACTTTGTTTATATATGCATGTTTCTACAATTTATCAAACCTAAATAGGATTTAGATACATACATTCATTTTGTTAGTATGTACACTTTGTTTATATCCACGAAGATATATTTTGTTTATGTGACATATGTATGTACCTTACATTTTGTTTATATGGCACGATATTATCAATTAATTACGCACAATCTGATATTTACATATAAATGCATCTGTAAATGCATGCACATATTTATTTAAAATTACACACTTCCATCGCTTTTGGTTGTAAATATGTATGTAAATGTCACGAAACGTACAGAAACGCGTCCAAAAGAAATAAAGAAGCGCGTTGAGTTTTTCTATGAACGGAAAATTGTAAATAACTGCAAAACTTGTTTGCCATTGAAGTCTTTCGTGGTGAGTTGTTAAAAACTGAATAACAACACGCTTATCGATTTTCGATATGTTTGAGCGATAGCTATAGAATATGAAAGACTATGTGGCAACACCAAATGTTGCACCACTTTGTTTATGTTGAGGCACATTTTGTATATTAACTTATTTTTTCTTATATTATATATGGGAGATATGCAGCATGTTACATTGTCACAATTTGATGCAATTGTAAATATTTTCTCTGTGAAACCCAAGATGGCCTATGTTCAGTATTCAAAAAATGTATCTATCTAAGGCAAATTTACTTTTGACAATCCTTATATCCATCCGATTCTTGTAAATTCTTAGTTTTTCTTGTTATTTAATAAGAAAACAGTCTTCTTTAGTTAAAAAAGACCAAATTTCCATATAGATCATTCGAAACCCGATCAGCATTAATAACCAAGTCGATTTAACCATGTCCGTCTGTCTGAAAGTCTAGTCGTCCGTCCATCCATATGCATAAAAGCGTCCATCTCCATATCTATGAGAGCTAGAGACTTGAAATTAGGACTTCCTACGGAGTTTTTTTCGATAATCGATAAGTTGCCCCTTTTCCAAGCAATCAATAAAAATCTATATCGCACTTTTTGAGCAAATCTCTTAAGTGTTAAAAGCTAGAGTCACCAAATTTGACATATAGCTTTTATAATGGTTTATTTTCATTTTATTTAATATCTATTGCCACCATTCAAAGATATTTAGAACATTTATTTGATTCCGATTTTCTCGAAATCCACCGCATTTGGATGGAAAATGCGGGTCAAAGGTTAACTGATTAATTAAGGTAGCGACAAAGCAGGAACGGTGGAAAGGGACGATTCTATAATAGCTCAGCTGTGACTCGAGCCTCCTGGCCAATTACATTCGTGGTTGGTCCTTGGTAAGGGGCAAGGTGGTTGACGTGAACCGTCCTCGTCGCCTAGCACAAGCTCGGTGTAGTGGGAACGTACATCGTAACGCACCTTGTTAACTTTTGCGGCCGCTCGCAAATGTTGGCGGGCGGTTTAGTGAGTTTCCCTAAGGTTTTCCATTAAATGGTCGAATAAAGCGGGATAGCTTTCTTTGTCGGGCGTTGGGTGACCGAACTTTAGTTCCGAGGGCAGACGAAGTTCGCGACCCATCATCAGTTGCGCCGGCTAAAATCCAGTGAGGGGAAGAGCGCAAGTGGCAGCAGCTGGTCCCAGTCGCGTTGATCGGCGTCGATCTTGGCCAGAAGTCCAGAAGCTTCCGATTAAAACGGATAACCATACCGTCCGATTGAGGGTGTAATTGCGCTGTGCTCGTTTTCTCCACACCGAGGATTCAAAGGTAGGTCCAAGATGGTACTTTGGAAGGACGCTCTTCTTTGTTCAGCCAAGACAAAAGCATCGTCAGAGTCGGATCCTCGTTTTACATCGACTGTCGACTGACTTAATTTGTAGGAACACGACACCTTGATTGTCGCTCTGCTCGTCTTTTTCGCATGTGCGGTGCACGCCACAGGGCAGGCGAGAAAGGCTGTCTGCGTTTCCGTGGTGTCTGCTACTGCGATGTTGGATTTCCATGTCATATTGCTGCAGGCGTTCAATCTAGAGCAAAATTTTGCCTTCGTGTTCCCGGAAGTTTTAACGCCATTTAAGCGATGAATGGTCGGTGCGGAGCACAAATCTTCGTAGACTGAATTCCGGCAGAGGATTGTTTGGGCGGCGGCGGGTACTCGGCGAGGTGCTCCGGGAACTCGCAGGACCACGACTCAGTAGCCGGGAGCTCGCGGTTCGCAGGTTGGCTTGAGCGGCAACGAGTTCCCAGCGTGGTGCTTCAAGGGGCGTCGTATGGCTGTTTTCTCACGCCGAGTGGCGGCTCTTCAAACAACGGGGCTTGCACATCCTCAACTTCCTTATTGACGCAGCGGCAATGGGATCTAAATCCTGCTTAGCCATTTTCTCAAACGGTGCAACATTCATGTAATGGGTCGTTACAAAAGGTTAGTTCTTTTCCGTATTATCAGATAATGCGATCGGATGCTCGCCGGGGCAGTTTTAGTTAACTGCCAACCTTCGCCCCCGAAGGGATCGCGATATTTGTTGAGCTATTCGGGTGGAGGTAGCGACAAAGCAGGAACAGTAGAAAGGGACGATGCTGGTTCCGCTGTTTTCGTTACAATAATTTAAAAAAAAAAGAATAAGACATGCAGAAGGTAGCTGACGCCCTTTGAGCCACTAGTAAATGGCATCCGCTTATAGCCTAACCGTAAAACAGTTGCCATAACCCTTTAGGCTCAACAGCAGGAGCAGATATTAGCCTTAAGAACGGACTTAGTTTTGTTTCTGAAGAACTAGCTAAACTAGCATCATGCTCAACCACGCTCCATAGCTGGCAATCCTGTATATGTATACTCTTCAGCTTCTATGACATGCTTAACCCTAGGGACTTATCGTCCGAGCGCGTGCACTTAACGTTGCCTTCGATGAAAGGTTCTCTCTGCCCAGGAGAGCCAAATCGCGTTGAAAGTTTAAAAATCTTTTTCTCGCGGTACGTCAACTTCAAAGTGCCGGCGTCAGGCGCAGCCGCTGAATCTGAATCTTTTAGAAGCAAACTTGCCTGTAATAATTAAACTGTTTTTTTTTCCTGAAATGTATATATATTAATGTTTATATAGTGCTTTTTTTTCTATGGTTGCGTAGGCCTGCGTGGGCTGCTAAGCATGGAAAGCTCCTTATTATAAATGAACGCAGGCTTTGGCCACTCGATATATATCCGCTTTTAATAATAATAATAATTTTAGAGCTTTAAATTCACTGTCAATCGACAACTCGACAAAAATATGTAATTAAAAAATGTAATAAAGTGTCTGCTTTTGCACTAAAATAGTTAAAATAGTCTTTCGAGATCTATCGATATATTTGGAACCATACACCAAATGCAGTAGAAACGTACTATTACTATCTACATGTGTACTTCTTTCTGAGCCACATATGTACATGTACATATGTATGGAATACTTCTATTCAATTCACATTTTCTATCCATTTATATATTTGTTATTTCAATTTTTTCTACAGGGTTTTCATCTATACATATGTACATAGTCTAAATATTCTATCATTTCAAAAAATACTCCAAACAAATAACCAATGTTTGGAGTACCATCGCAGCTTAAAGCGATATAATGATTTCGACAATTTTGTCGGGCTCAATTCGTGCTTACATTAATGCAAACCTGTTGCTCACGCTTCAACTTAAACCTGATTTTGTCGACGATCATACATACATATATACAGAAACACACACATACGTTCACATGCATACACTTACTTTCATGTACAATCATCGATTCATATATACAAACGTGCATGTGTGAAGTTGAAGTTGTTCATTCTTAGTATATCAGTCCATTTTTAATTTTCGGTTCGAAATGTTGCATGTGTTCGGATTCTAATAACATACATAGTTTTTACATTCATATGTACGTGTATAATTACAATATTGACTACATACACAAATGTAAATGTAGAAATACCTATTTCCAGATGTATACATGTATATTCATACGTACATACATAAATCCTCAAAAGTGCATACAAAAATATTTATATATGTATTTACATTTATACATTCAAATATATACCAATGCATATATACATATATGAACAACTGTAATTATATTTGAGAGTACCAAAGCAAGTGCACATACAAACATATACATAGGAAGTGAAAGAAAAGTATAACATAGCTAAAATATGATTTCCCTTTTTGCCTAACCACATAGTCAAGTGCATATGGATTTACATACATATATACCAATATAGATATGTATATAGTTATGTACTTCTTGAAGCAAAAAGTGATCATATATAAATATTAATGCGTTGTACTATATGTACATACATATGTATGTATACAATTACTCATAAGTTCATCTCTATGTATGTATGTACATGTTTCACTCTCTCCACTACGTAACTAAATATACATATGTATGTGTGTATGAATGCATATCTGTTTATACGTAGGTATTTGAATATGGTATATGGTTATCCCATATACATATATACATACATAAACAAAAATAAATAGCTATGTAACTTTCATATAAAGCTTGGCATATTTGCATTTATTTGACATTTACATATGTTCATACATACATATATTTAATTTGATGCACAAGCATGAATGTGTATAAATCTCCATAGCCCTCCAGATCCGGGATAACTTTGGCTTCTGCTTATTGTTAGCAAGTCTACACTTTATCCACTGATTGTAGGGTAGAGTAGTGATATATACATATATATATATATACATTATTTCTCAAGAATGTAGCAACTAAAACTTTATCCTTAGAAAATTTGTGGAAATTACCATTTTTACTTTAAACAAAATTTCACGATGTAATATATAACAAAAGTTTTCAAAAGTTATTGTTTTCCCTTTTTTCCACCCACGATTTTTGACACCACCCGCTGAAAATTTGGCTTGAGCAGAAACGGTTCGAGCCGGGAAAGCCCTAATTTTTTGTTTTGAACCGAACCAATTTCACAAATTATTGCCGAACCTAAATTCAAACCAAACAACCTTTTTTTTTAAAAATAGGTTCGGTTCAAAAAATCTAATATTTAAAACGTACATTAGTACAAACATGTATTTGTACATCAATCGAATTGTTAAATTATAGATATTATAAATTATATGTTTTACATAAAGATCTCAGCCTACGACCTTTTAGGATCAATCTAGCTAATTCAAGAATTAAAGCAGAATGACCATTGGCAAAAAACTTTCGACAACTAGGAAGACAAAAAAGAAGGCTTCATTAAGCCGATTTCTAGACTGACTTTATGCAATCCTTGTATTTAAGTTCATTTAAGTTTAGTTTTATTTAGTTTGTAGTAGAACTGGGACAATGGAACTGTTATATGAGTTAGGACAGCTCCAATGTGAAGAAGTGGGCGAATTTCAGTATCTGTCTTGCTTTTTGAACCTACAAAATATAAAGAAATTCGCGACGGATGATATTAAATCTAAATATTATACATACATATTTTTGTGCATGCTTCCAGTGACAATACCTCAATATAACCGAAAATATATGGATGAATTATTTGTAATGCGGCGACCCGTACTTTCCGCGCTTTGTGATTGATTAAACAGAATGCCATATTTAAAACTTATCACAGAAAAATATAAATTAGCAAAATGAACAGCAATATTACCTTGGACAACACATGCGATCAGGACTATACGGAGTTTCTCAACGAATATTTGTTGCAGACTAATTTGACATGCAACGAGCCGGAACCACATTATGAAGGTAAGCGTTTCATAATTAATTCCTGCTCCCATACAAAAAGGTAAATTAACTATAAATATATTATATTTACTTTATTTAAAGTGGGTTGGGTGCGGGGTATTTTGATATTTTATTCATAAATGTATATTACACAGATGGCGAAATGGAAGCCGAATGGTTAATTTCAGCTGGATATCCAGAATTGACACGGCCTTTTGAACAGGTAAGCAAACTAAATATAATTTTTAGCCCCGAAAAGAGCTAAACTGCTGGGTAATGATGTAAAAGCCTTTAAATAGGCAAAAATTCGAGTTCCAAGTAAGACGGCAAAAACATTTAAATTAGCCTAATCAAAACACATCTTCATCCGAAATATTAAAACACGCCTGTTGTAATTAGTTATAGTCGGAATATTGAATAGGACAAGAATACAAATCAAAAAACAAGTCTGACCCTAATTTATTACTATTATTTAGTGGTTGCAGCGTCAATGGGAAATGCACCTCTCTTGTGCTTACTAATATCAATATTAGTGGTTTTAAATTTAAACTTTTCAACCTTCGACTGCTTTGTTTTTGATATTGTCGCTTGGCTAAAACCAGACATCACAAGTTCTTCAGATTCAGTTGTTTCAGGAATGCAAGCAACGGGATAGTATTTCGATTTTTTTTTAAACTTATATTATTTTGCAGGGTATCGAGCTGCGATCTACAGATCTTGAGCCAGTGTTGGCGACATTATCAAGGCCCCACGCAGAGGCGATTAAACAACGAGTTCGGGCGCTCAATCACACTGTAAGAGGGCGTACTAAAAACCGTTCAAAACGCAAACCTGATATACGCGATGTCTTTCGCGATTTTGACGTAAGTATCCAAAGTTAGCAAATAAGTTATAAAAATCGACAACATTTCAAAGATAAACATTAAATAAACAATTGACAGGAGTCTAGTACAGGAACTAGATCCCGTAGTGCCACTCCAGACTCTTTAGATTCCGTGCACGGAGACGATGTATGGGGCAATACTTCAATGTAAGTTGAGTTCATTTAACTTTACAATATCTCATTATTTTACATTCTTACAGACCGAGCTTTGTTAGCATTTCTGACCACAGTACTGCCAACTACAATGCCAGTGGGTACCCGCCGCTTAACAAGCACTTAAAGCAAAAAATTCGGCGGACTCCTAGTGCCCCACTCAAATGTTCCACATCCACGGATATATTTCGTGGATCCCAAGTACGCTGCGACATACCTATGTACTCCTCAGAAGGTATTGAGTTACTCGGATTTTCGCGCATTGGCACTATACATATACCACGTAATCGTTCTGGTTCAGATCCTTCTTGCTCTATTGGGTAAGTAGTCAGTACTTAAATCATTGATCGCCAGTTGTACAGTAATCTGACTTGCTCACTTCAGGCGAGTATGTGGTCAACTTATTCGGGATTCACAGAGTGAAAACAATACTTCATCTGGTGACTCTAGCGACGAGTTTCCAAACACAGCGCCTATGTCATCGACTTTGTCGTCGCCTGAGAAGATACTGAACAAAATTAACCTAGAACCTCTTCAACAGAAATTGAGTAACTCTCCGTCATCAAGAGACGGTATCAGCTTTGAAAATATGTGCCGAGAAAATTCTAGTCAGAATGGCATTGACACTGTAGACAGCAGCGTAATATTACAAGAATACAGCTCCGATATTAGTATAATAAATGAAACGGAACTGAAACGTTTGCAGCCTATTTTTTGGCTGGAGCTGGCTACAATCTTTGATCGGAATCAGGTTTCGTTAGACAAACGAAAACCATTTAAGAGACGTCGCAAGGAGGAGGGCAGCTTGTTTGGAGTTTCCTTGAATGCACTTATACGTCGTGACCAACAAATAACTGGCATGGACTCATCATTAGTACCGAAATTTTTAGAAGGTCTACTTGAGGAACTGATGAAGCGAGGGGCAAGAGAAGAGGGTATTTTGCGTGTAGCTGGACAAAAACAGAAGGTGGGTTGAAAAATTCTTACAGCGATTTCTTTAATACTGTTTTATTAACTTATAGACTGAATTAATTTACAACGAATTAGAATCAAGTTTTTATCAAAAGCCAGACAAATTCGCACATTTGCTTGGCAATGCCAGTGTGCATGAGCTAAGTGCGTTGCTTAAGCGTTGGTTACGTGAGCTGCCCCAGCCATTGCTTACAAGCGAACTAATACAACTTTTCTATCAATGTCACGCATTACCACCAATGGACCAAATACGAGCATTATCAATTTTATGTCAGATGCTTCCCCATGAAAACCGCAACACTCTTCGTTCGATTTTGCGCTTTCTCAACTTTATTATCGATTTGAAAGACATTAATAAGATGAATTTACATAATGTATCCACGATTATTGCACCATCATTTTTTCCACCACGTTATATACATCCCATCGATAAGAACTGCATTGCTGACCAAGTTAAAATGGCTGCATTATGTTGCCGCCTAACAAATATTCTGATTACTCGAAGTGAGAGTCTGTTTCAGGTTCCGGATAGTCTTATCGTGGAGTCCCGTAACCAAAAATCTCGACAGGTATGGTCCTTAAATAAAACACAAATTTTAATATTTTGTTATAATCTCGATTATTTTCAGGGTAAAAGGGGGCATCGGCGGGTAGAGAAAACGTCTTTGGTACATGAGATGGTGACACCCGGGTCTTCTCAGATTCAAAATTCTAAAAATATCAGTGGCAGTGGACGCCGCCCAACCGTTAACCCAAGTCATGTACACCGTTTCGTGGTTTAAGCTGGAAGGATCCAAGAGTGCTACAATTGTTTCAGTTCTTATATCATTATTCTTGAATAAATTAACGTTAACATTAGCTTTTATACAAAAGTGAATTAAAAAAGTTCTAGTTAAAAAACGCGCAAGATGTTCAGTCACAGGATAAAAATGAATACTAAAATTACTTTCTTTTTTTTTTTAAGTTTGACTATGAAATAATTTACCTTCTATCCTTATTTTAAAGTGTCACGAAATCAATCATTTATTATGTACAAATAATTATGGATATGTTGTTACGAGAATTGTATTATTTTTTCTAAAACTGTTAAAAGGGTTGGGAAGCAATAAAAAACATTTAAATAGATTTAATAAAAATCAATAAATATCTATGTATATATTTGACAATAACGATGTCAAAGTTGTTCAAAAGTTTAACAAAACAGTTTACATAGCCTTAAAGCACACCGGACATCGCGCAGTCAGTCGTTTGGCTGAAGTTACTGGCAACAATAACAAACGAATTTCTTCGGCACGCTGCAGACTGATCACCCTTGTGTAATTTGGGTATATGGGCTTGCAGAATTTGTAATTGCCGAATTTGGTGAAAACATAATCTAAATCTGGCAACATTATTCTTTGTTAAAATTCATCTCAAGAGGTACTCTCAATTATCCTTTATAGACATAGGTCGAAATTTCCCACTCCCATAACTCGGTCAAATCTCATCCGATTTCCCCGAGGTTAAGCTCTTTGTTCATGGTTTGACCTCTAGATCAACTTGGCATCTAAATCTGGAAACATTATTCTTGGTCAAAATTCATGTCAACAGGTACCCTCAAATATCCTATATAGACATAGGTCGAAATTTCCCACACCCGTAACTCATTCAAATCTCAATTGATTTTCACGAAGTTTGGTTCTTTGTTCACGGTTTGGCCTCAAGATCAATTGGGAATTTAAATCTGGCAACAATATTCTTGGTCAAAATTCATGTGATAATGGTATCCTTAAATATGCTATATAGACATAGGTCAAAATTCCTCACTCCCATAACTCGTTTAAAACTCAACCGATTTTCATAAGGTTTGGCTTTTTGTTCATGGTTTGGCCCCTAGATCAATTTGGCATCTAAATCTGTTAACATTATTCTTGGTCAAAATTCATGTGATAATGGTATCCTCAAATATGCTATATAGACATAGGTCACAATTTTCTACTCCCATAACTCGGTCAAATTTCATCCGATTTTCATAAGGTTTGGCTTTCTGTTCATGGTTTGTCCTGTAGATCAATTTGGCATCTAAATCTGGCAACATTATTTAAGGTCAACATTAATGTCATAATGGTACCCTCAAATATCCTAGATAGGCATAGGCCGAAATTTCCCACCCCCATAACTCGGTCAAATCTCATCCAATTTCCACGAGGTTTGTCTCTTTGCCTATGTATATATTTTATACGTTCTACGGGCAAGGCCGGGGTCTATTTCAATCGTTCCCCGATAATGCACTCTGCGTGTATTGTCTATAATTTTCATTATAAAAATTGTAATATGTATACAATAGAAAAAAAGCATAATAATAAACAAACAAAAATCGATGCTGCTGATAATACCAAATGCAACACAATTTAAAATCGATCCACCGATTTTACAAAACTTATAGATATAAAACTTGTAACGATAATAGCGATTTTTGTTGATAAACTACCTATAACAAATAAATGTACACAAACATGAATCTATTGTATGAGGACGTAACCAAAGTGGAAACAGTTTGAGACGCTGGCAATTGAATTGATAATGACAGATAACATCGATACTTTTTATACGATATTTTTACATTAATACCATCAATATTCCTATTTTGCTTTCGTCAACAATTTGGTTGAATGGGGATTCGGTTCATTGAGAGTAAATATATAGCGTAAATAAGGTATGGGTGGAAGAATCTAATTAAAAGATACGCGTATTTAATAATCGTCAATGAAATGGACGTGGACGAATGCTTTTATGGTAAGTTTTGTACATCAATAAAAATATGGAATATTGCTGTACGTACGGTACGTACATATAAACGCATCGTATATCAATTGTTTGTAATTATTGAATAAACAATTTGGCTTGTTCAAGTTATAGGCGGAAGACACAAGTCAAAATGTTAAGCATATGCACATAAACATGCTTGGCTTACACCTTTAAGCCAAATGGTAGTCTGCATTTATAGGCCGTTTGCAAGTGAATATTGCAAATAGGCCAACTTTGCTACTATCGAAGCAACCTACATATTTAAAGAATAGCCCATTATAATATAGTTTACAAGACCCCTTAAACAATTCTATCTACGCCCCTCATTTAAGCCATCTGTAGAGCTTTACAGCAGCAACAACACTCGAGTGTATATTCGGGTGCAATCGACAGTGCAATACTTCTCACACATTACATTCTAATAAAAGCTTTAAATGTATTGAGATACATATGTATGTATATTGACTTTACCAGTACGTCCACTGATCGTAGGGAATGTTTACATTTTTGGATCGATCTTTAGAAGAGCTTATTACTATTGTCCGTTCCACTAGTTGTGGCTATATTATTCTAACATATTATCTGAGGCGAGTATTCGAGAATATGTTTATTCCAAGTTGTAAGTCTCTAATTTTAATAGTGCCAGTATAAAACATCTGTTATAAAGATAAAGAATATCTACTATCTTGATCAGGACGACAATGCATCTATATTTGTATGTATAAGTGTATCTATCTAAATTGGCTAAAAAAAAAACAGATTTTGAAAGTTTTGCAAAGTGTCCAAAATGAATAGAATAATAATATTTAAAGAAATATATAAGGCTAATAAATATTTTTGTTAACCTTACCTTAGACTATACAATTCATAAATAATAACTATAATAATAATAACATTGTCTTAAACAGGAGGTCAACTTTTCAACCCGGTCAACTGAAATTTCAATCTTTCATACTCAATCTACCAAACAGCATGATTTTCATAAAATATAAAACGAAATGGGTAGCTTGGCAAATTTGCATGTGTTGTTATTTACTGCAATTGCTTTTGCTGCCGAAGAAATTAAGATTATCAGTTCTCTTGCATTGACCATGATATATCAATCGGAAGAAAATCAGTATTATTTTTAATTTCTTAAAATTATTTCACAACTAGCAGTATTAAGAACTATAACATAAAAATTTAAATAACAATAATGAATTCAATTAATATATTTATATATTAATCTATACACACTTTAATCTATATTTAAATAAGGAGGTTTTTGGCTGCTGCTGCCAGCCGGTAAAATATCATTCATATGATACGTGCATATAATGGATAAAGCAAAAGTTTTAAGCGTTGAAATGAGGATGCTAGATTGCTTGAAGCTGTAGCTTGGCGCTGGGCTAACTTAGTTATCCTAGTCGAGTACTCCCGACTAGAGAACTCTTGCTAGTTTAAGGTTTTGCTATACTGTGAAGAATTGCGCAGTCGATTGTGCCCGTCCTGTAATTGAATATCAATGTTTATGTAATTTTGTTTGATTTAGAACAAACAAAATCACTTATGTATGCGTATTGAGATATATGGTTAACTTTATAAAATAATTTTATTTCTTATAGACGAATTGTCGTCGTTTATTTCGTCGCCCAATGACTACGGCATAAATCATGATTTCGACGAGATCATAAGCTCGACTGTGTCGCATCTAGATGCGTCGTTGGATCTTAATACGTTTTTACCCCAAGCTCGTGAAACTTCTTTACACAATGACAATTTGTTCTCCGATTTATTTCAAACAATGCCAACTAACCATCATGACTTGGAGCTCAATTTTAACAATAATTCGGCAGCTGTCACGCAAAGTTGGACTGCAGCCTCATCAGTGGAAGCTTCTGAAATCGGGACAAATTTGATGACTATTTGTAATGATACTACAGAAATTGAAAATTTAACATGTGGTAATCTGATGGAGCACATACAAGATCGAGATACTCCATCTCCTACGGAAAGTTGTGACAGTTTCAGTGGCAGTTCGACAAGTGGAGTGCACAGCGACACCTCAGATGCATGGCAGAATAGGCAACTAGACCAAAATTATATGCCGTCTACCTTGCTTAATGTCTCACAGTTGCCAATGCCATATGTTCAAAGTTTTGCCATTAAAAATGAAGACAGTATTGAAAAAAGCTTACAAAAGCATGAGCTTTCATCGTTGGCTCACAATAATCAGGAATTAAAAGGGAATTCTATAGCCAATACGGCAGTCGTTGCTCCGACTACTTTAGGTCTAAAAAAGGTTCCGGCCACAGTTCACATTCCTGTTAATATGGATGAGAGCTTAGCTGCGAAACCGCAAAAACCCTGCCGAGACAAAATGCAAATTGAGCATTCAACGGAAAGCGTCGGCAAAACTAAAACTATATTCCTTTCCACGAATGACTACAAGGCACTAATGGATAAAATTAACTTGAATGGTTCCAAAGGAACTAAGATTAATGGAAGTGTCAAAACACAAGTCCCAAAAATCGTGGTGAAGGCAGGAAATGGTAAGGTAAAAGGCCACCAACATATGGTCGATGGAACGAGTCCAACGGGTACACGCAGCTCCTCCAACTTGCTTAAAAATCCGTATCATATATCACATTCCAATTGTAACCGTGACAGCTCTATGGAGCCAGAACCCTTAAATTACAAATTCAAAAGAACGATAGATGAGAAGATGTACAAAAAACAGCAACGGATGATTAAAAATCGTCAATCAGCTTCATTGTCGCGACAAAAAAAAAAGGAATATGTCGTCTCATTGGAGACCCGATTAAATAATCTTGAGAAGGAGAACTATACACTTAAAGGGGTAAGTCCCGAGTCCTTATATTTATTTTCAAGAGTTAAACGAAGTTCATTTCATTTATATGAAATGAAATATAATTAGAATTACAATTTTATTCGATACTTCAATGTCCATCCGCGTTTGTTTCTTTTTGTCTCTGTTTATTAATTAATTCGTAAATGTGGTAACCGTCCCTTAAGTCGCAAAGCAAGTTTGGTTAGGAATTATACAATTTTTGAAGTACTAGCTATATATAACATCTCCCAAGAGGACATATCTGTAAGATAAATGCTATGGTAATTAATGGTTGTAAATTATTCGTTGAGTGCCTAATAATATAAATATGATTAACATCTATGTTTGCAAGGGTGTTTAACCTTCGGCATTCCGAAGAAACCTATTCTTTCTTGTTAAAAATATTTAAATATTTTTTTTACAGGAAAATTTGTCGTTGCGAAACCAACTTGTCGCTTATGCCAAAACGTGCAAATGCCGTAAAGGCAGTGCGTGTGAGTTTGTACTGCATTCTTTAGGTTCAACTTCTCGACCTGACCAACACGTAAAAATAGCTCCAAGACCAACTTCGAAGAGTTTTAAGCAGCATATGAATGCAGCTACAGTTAAAAAGAATATTGCCGTGCTTTTTGCAATGGCTTTCATGGTCACTCTGAATGCTGGAAATTTTCAATCATATTTAACTAACCAAAATCATGACGCAGAAAGCACTGCTGTCGTGTCCGAATCGAATGTAAACGACCCAATTCCTATTAGTCGTCGTCTACTTTGGGTGGAATCTGAAGAGGAGTACAACGAGAAGCTAAACCAAAGCAATCGTCAGCCAGAGGACTTAGCGATGCCACCTTTACATTTTCTACATCCCATAAGTCGAAGTCATAATGTTACAAAAAGTGAGCGCTGGAATTCTACGGTCTCTTCTAAGTTTAATAGAGCAAATGATCCGCCGCCTTTGAGTTACCCAAGTCCTTCAAAATGTAATGGTACTTGTGCTTCGTCCCACTCTAGTGACAACAAGTCGGAATACTCTCGATTGGCGTTTCATTTAGAAAAACTAGCTAATGCCAGTGGACACCTAAAATTGAGCATGAACACAAAATATAACATTGATCGGGATAACTCACATGGCTTTAAGTTTTCGACAGATTATTTGGAATTACCTGATATGGAAAGACAACCTGCAAGCCTAGGAAAACGTAAAAGTTTGTTAGGCTTTAAAGAGATATCAGATATTGAGCATAAGCAACGGAAAATGGATATACCCAGTCATAATAAAAAAAACACACTTAATGACAGTGAACCCATTCATCTTTTTAAAGGTATTAAACGACAAGACGATACATTTTATGTGCTCTCATTTAATACAGATCACATACTATTATCGCCGTCAACTTTTAATAAAAGTTCCCGTCCGAAAATGTCGTTGTTGTTACCTACAGCTGAACCATCGCAAAACGGCGACATAATGATGATGCAAGTCGACTGTGAGGTATTCAATACTAAGGAGATTGAGCTTAAGTCGCACATGATACCTGCTGGATTGCGGCCAAATGTAACCAAGTGGCAAATTAAACCAAAGCCCACTTCGAATGTCAATAACAAAACACTAAGCAATAGTAAGTTTAATGACCCGGCTTTAAAGCACGAAAAACCTCGCGTACGGACGTTCTTTATGGTTGGACCGAAAAATCAGGCAGCTGCAGCCGTGTCTCAGGAGAAGCCACGCTTAGTGGAGCTTAATAAGAGCATGGCTAATATTAGCAAGGTACACACTGCTGACTATGATCCTCGTTTACATGGCTAACCCACATATATTTCCTTAACTAAGTCTAGATTTATACTTTATATTTCAAATGTTTTATGTAATTGTATGTGTGAACCATTAAAAAATAAGTCTGCTGACAGATTGTAAAATATTTAACCTATAGTATGGACAAAATATATTTCAGATTTAAACATTTATATGTAACTGCAATTAATGTGCAGGTATTTTTTTGAAAAAAATCTATTGCGAATGTCATTCCATTAGGTCAGGTGTAAACAAAAGGAAAAGTTTCCAATAAGACATGTTCAAAAAATAAATCCTTCATTTTTTAAAACAGGGACATAATATTTCTAATTTGAAGCGATCTTTTATCGTTTCCTTGCTGCGATTAAGCAGTAAGACCAATAAATGGGAAGTTACTCTATGCTTTTATTATAGTCTTATACTAAATCTTTAATAAAAAGGGTTGGTCTGCAAACGCAATATCAAACACAAGAACTCCAGCAAATATAACAAAGGAATCAGCAACATATCCCTTATCGCAGGGCACTCCTTTTCGTGGTCGAATAGTTGATCTCCGCCATCAAAAGTTTCCGGCTGGCGTACGCGATTACCCGTTATTCTTCACTGATCGTGTACGTTAGGACCGCGCTGGGACCATAGTCGCTCGTGTCCTTCTGCAGTGCGAACTTCTCGCCGAAGCATGCGAGAATCGGTGCTGTCATCGAATTCTCCTTGACTTGATCCAACGCTGCTTGCTGTTTCGTAACCGAAGACCCCGCTTTCCCCAATTGGGCGTTCATCGACTGCACGATAGATGAAAAATTCGTCACGAACTACCATCTCATTGCAATTTGCAGGGGCGCTCAAATTTCGTATTGCCAACACCTTTATGGGGTGTGTCCGGATAGACTCGCCGCGCACCGCGTGTCCCAAGTACACCAGCTTCTTCCGCAAGAACTGACACTTCTGGTTCAGTCTCAGGTAAGCCTCCCCCTTAGCCTTTGGAACTCCCTTTAAATTGGCCACGAGCTGCTCCTTTGTCACAACTATGAAGTACCTATGTCTAGGTACGCAAATGCCTAAGGTTCTATCTCTGCCCTTATCTCGGAGTCCAAGGCCCTTTGGAATGTCTAAACTACAACACTCCGAAGAGCATCACTCGTCCGATGGTATAATCCTCTGCCTGTCACCGTAAAAGGTTTATACTGCTTCCTGGTATCTGCCAGTATTCGTTCTTCAGATTCAGCGTTAAAATAAAACGCCGGCGCGCTGTGCGAACTTCTGGATGCCTCCATCTGCTCGTCGATAACTTGTTGCAACGCCGAGTGCCTCTGCTTTATCGGATCGTTACCTTTAATCATGATCCGATGACTGTATATATAGGATACGCCTTCAAGCTCCTTCCATAGCACTTGCATTTCTGCTTCCAGGTCTGCCGGTCTGGTCCTCACTGTCCTGACTTCTCTCATCAGACAATTCACCCTAAATAGCCTCGTTGCGAGCTCCCGTGGCCGTGTTCTTCCCCACGGCTCATTCGCCTACCAACACGACTTCCGATGGGGTGCGAGAAACGCTCCTCTTACCCAGCTGCATCCCCGGGATTATCTTCTCGAGATTCTTACCCAGCTGCACATCCACGGGGATCTTGCCAGCTGCACCACCGAGATCACCTCCTCGGGTAGTTCTGCTGCTTTGCCGAGAATGTGTCCTTGCCGTGTGTCTATTCTAGACACTCAATGTGTTCGGTCATTCCGAGCCCTGAAAGCGTTGGAGCTCACCCGATCCCAGTCTAGCTAGCGCCGCCTCCTGTTTCCCTGAGCCGGTGTGGAGTAGTAACGAACGGTTTGCCTAATTGTGTATGCTGCTGGTAGCTGGTTTTGCCGCTATTGTCACTTGCTATGCCCTCTGGAAGGGACGATCGGTGCGTACATCCTCCCCAATTCCGACCCACATCATATAATTCAGTGTCTTAGTCTTCTTGCAGATATCGTATTTCCGTACGAAGTCCCGAACTTGGATCGCCATGTTGGGCAAATAATACCGCTTGCGCAGCGCGAGCAGCGTTTTCCTCATGAATCCATAAGCCGACGTTTCGTCTGCATGTGCTCTCTGGATGAGCCCGGCGGTCAGTGATTCTGGCACCCAGAGTTTCCAATTCGTGCCTTTGACCTCATCCTCCAAGGTTTTGTACGTCGTTGTTTTGAACAGAAGTCCGTTCTGCACTCTCAAATCCGGTAACCTTGTTAGCTGGCGTCCTCGTTTAGAAGTTCCCGGTACTCGGCAGCCTTAATCGCCACGGTCACTTCCATTTCTATCACGGTTCTGGACAACGTGTCAGCGACAACGTTATCTGCTTCCAGATAAGAGCCATTTAGAGCGCGAATGGCATGTTGCGCAATGGAAACAGAGGCCTTCCCGGTACTGTACGCCGTATACTATCTCCTTCATCTCAGATCGACGCTAGTTATAAAGTGCGTCTCATCGATGCATAAAATATGCTCTCGATGCACGGTAGCGGGTAAGCGTCCTTCAACGTCATGCTATTAAGTTTACGGGCATCTAAACCGAATCATTTTTTCCCAGGCTTCATCACGACCGTCCTCTGGTTGCTCCAGGAGCTGTCTTTCCACTTGATGATGCCTAATAACTGTATCTTGTCCACCACGGCCCACACGGTCTCCTGCTCTGCCGATAGAGTATAATGCCTCATCTCCCAGGGTTCGGTGCACTCGATCAGCTGTATTCGATGCTGCAACAGGCCATCCTTTTCGAAGTGGAGAAATCCGCGATGTAGGTAATCCAACTGACTCTTCTGCTCATCTTCTGTGTTCCACATTTCCGGGTCAGTTACGCCGTCGTCGTCGTCTCGGTAATAGGCCACCTGGGTTGACTGCTGTCAGCTCAGATGCGCCACGGCGCCTACAGCGATCTCGAAGGCTCCCAATCTCAGCTGACTGACAGAGGCGTCTGTGTCTAATAGCCGCCTCATCTTTTGGCCAGTGACTTCCACTTCTGCAAGCGCTCGTGCAAATACCGTCTCCTCCCCTTCCGCAGCGCACGACCCTTCCTAATCCTTATCTAGGATAAGGCATATTGTTATCCCAATAGAAGGTATTGGGCTTGGCGTGGACCCCACTCCTGCTTCTCCGCGGTCATCGTCCCCGAATGGGCCTTTCTCATTTTATCGCGCTCCCTGTAGAGTTTTCCGACCCGTTTTCGCACTATGGGCAAAGAGTGTCTGACTTCCCGCACCTGTAATAGAATGTCCATATCTCTCTTGAAAGGCTGTCTCTGAATACGTGATCAAACAGTCTACAGTACCGACTGATTAGCCGAGATTATGTTCTGCCTCTCACGAAGGTCTTCTCCAGCTCTCTTGGTGGTGCTTATGGTGTCCTGGCCGTCAAACGTGACGTGCCACCGCTCGTGTTTCAGGTAGCGTTCGCTTCCTTATGGTGGAAGTCATCCGCTTTGGTCTTCTATCCCAAAAGTTTCTGTTGTTGGGATGGCGCCAATTCTTTTGCTGAGAATTCCCGAAGAACACTCGGTTGCTAGTTGGATATTCTGCAATACGTGCCATTTGCCGTTGTGCTTTTGGTCGCATCGACGGCACGATTGGTTTTGGAGGCACGTGCGCAGAGTTGTGCTCTGCGGTGTTCCTTTCTGGCGGCATAAGCACATCGATGAGGCCCTTCATCGTATCCATAAAGCCCGTTAGTAGTTGTATTGAAGAGAAGTGGTTGTTGACGTGTACTATTGATATTCCTTTGGACATAAAGTAAAGAATATCTACATTGTTGCATTCGGTATTAATGGCTGTGTCGATAGTGGTTTGTTGTGTGATTGAAGTCGCGAACCAGTAGCGCCCAAATAACGAGAGGGTGGCAATGCCAAACCCATGATCCACGGTCCTTCTGTGCGCAGAGATTTTTTTATTGAATTTTGCCAATGTCGACAACAGAAAAAAAAAACAGCCAAAAAGCTTCTGGGGGAAAATAAAATAAATTATAACCAATAAAATAATTGTGCCTCGCGAAAAAAGTTTCTATGAATTGTTAAAAAATAAACTAAGATAATCTCAAACATATCCGTATGCCGGCTAAATGACGTTGCCACCCTTTTACTCTTTCTGATACCCCCGATAACCTTACCACATATCAAATGAATATCGACGTTGCCGATAATAACAACGGCAACAGCTTTTCTATGGCACAACAATTTTAGAGTAGCTACAGATTAACCTGAGACATTTCCGCATATTAATATGTTAATTAAAGTCATCGCAGTAGAAAAAAAATTAAAAAATTGTATATGATATGTGTAAAATGCTTAACAAAGTTCGATAAATTATTTAATTTAATTTTTGGTATATAGTGCTCCATATTTTATTTATATATACGATTTTTTACTTTGCTGGCTTTAGGTGTATGCTTTTTTTGCTTTTTAAAAGCATATTGATATGAATTTTGTTTCTAAAAAATAAAATTAAAATTAAGTTAATATTATTTGTCTATCGATAAACGCTAATACTAAAACGCGATGTACTAAACGCTAATGATGGAAACATGAACAATCAACATTGCAAAATGAAACTCGTTCCATTTAATTTAACTAGTTCAGTTTGTTGTGACAAAACTCAAAATGATAATTTAATTTTATCTTATCAATTAGTTAAAAAACTTGAAAGTATTGTTGTGGTATTCTATTGACTTTTAAGTAAAGAAGTGTAAGTACTTAGTACCAAGTTAATAGTATATTATAAATTTGACGTCTGCTCTTTAGAACGTGCATGTTTGTACACATTTGTATGTACTTACATATGTACATACATACATATGTGTGTTTGATAATTTACCAAAAGTAATTGTGTTGCGTTGAGTTATATGTTTACAAATACTTATTATGTCAGTATTCTATGTTAATATACATATACGTACTTATTGTAGTAGCTGCAGTTATTTATTAAATACCCCATCCAGCAGAACATTCAGTTTTGAAAGCCGGACCTTGCAACCTGCACCATATGAGAAAGCCAACTAAGGATATCTCGTTGAAAGATCGTCAATGCATTGCCATTATGTTGCTTTTGCATAACAGCAGCAACCATATTGTATTCAACTCAAGGCGCACTTTTACACGATGGCAAATTATAGATTTACATATACATATACATGTATCTCAATGTGTTTGTGTCTCTGATTCCCGATATCTAGTCACCGGCTTGCAAGTTATATAGCTACATATGTCTGCCAATTGCTTAGGCTTGATCTTCGTGCACGATGCTGCCGATTAAGACCGCTTTAAGCAACGTTTAATGGTTTTCATTGAGCTAGTTCTGCGACAACCCAGGCACAGTAATTATATTTGTACTACGTATGTATATAAAACTGCTTGCGTGACACTCCCAACCGTATAAGATAGGATATAATCCCCGCTTAAGAAGTAGAGAAACACTTACACCTATCCCGTATATTCAAGTTTTTGGTTCAATATACAACTCAATACGCTAAAAGGGCTTTTACCACTGTATACAGATTAGATATTCTTGATTAGCATTGTGACATCTCCGTCTGTATGAAAGCTGCTGTCTCCATAACCATAAGAAACCTACGCGCAGATCAAGTTTGTCTCAAATTATCTAAAAGTTCTTCCTTTTCCTGTTTATGATGCTATGATAGCTAGAGATCTCAAATTTATATACACTGATTCAGAGTTGTTAGTAGAAAAAATATTGTTCTTAAGTAAAAATTACAAATAATCGTAATTTACTATATTATTTAAGTTATTTAATAAAGTAGAGAAACTTATACTAGATATATAGAGTGTCAAGTAGATAGGATAAAGAGATGGGAAATCATCGACTATCCGGCAAGGTATGCCCCTACTCATAGCTGGGAATGAGTTCCCGAAGGTATCCTAAAAGCAACGATTTTATTAGGGGTAGAGAACGTTCGATGGAGAAAACGACCCCCATATCTACTCGTCCACTCAGATTTGTTTCCTAAGGTTCTCAGAGTGGCTTTGACCGCTCCACGTCCCGATCTCCTAACTTTAGGGCGGACCCCAACCTTTGCCCCTTTTTTTTTTCGTGTTCTGGCATATCACTGCTGGAAGCACAGCGCAGAGTCGATACCGCAGTCCTACTCGTTTCATACAACCTTTGTGGGCACTGCCAGACTCCGGGCAAGGCCCTGCCTTCGCTTCTTTCTCCAGGTCCTTGCTGTTTGGTTTCCGAGCAGGCACTCCCTGAAACAGAAGGCCTTCTATCGACTTCTCAACCAAGGCAGGACTCCCGGACCCCGCTGCCGGTGCTACCGTCTCTGGGATCAGTTCGGCATATACACAATTCTTCGTGGTCCCCATCACACAAAAAAAACCCAGGCATATCCAACTACTCTTCAAACGCTAACCTGTAGGGGACAGAGGTCTAAGTTGTTTACCTTAAATTTTAGACAGCAATTCTCCAGTACGCCTTTGGACAATTAAAATCATCAGTACTATCTTGAGCTCCAAGTCTAAATTTATATTTAATTTAAGTATTTGAAAATGGTTTTGAGCCCGTTCGGACAGCAACAGTTTTCCACAATTTCCAATACTTGTAGGTGAAATTTCTCAAATCACTGTCAGTACAAATTTCAGCTTGGTAGCTCTTACGGTTTGAGTTGTTCGTTGATAACCAATCCGATAGTCTGGAAAAACCAGTTTTATAGAGATATATTATAAATAAATATATAAATAACTATAGATATATTTTTATTTTTTCCAGAAATGTTAAAATGTCGGTACATTACAAATTTAAAAGTACCCTTAATTTCGACACTATAACTTTCGATGGACTTCACATTTCTGTTGCTGATTTAAAAAGAGAAATAATTCTGCAGAAACGACTTGGTAAAGTTATTGATTTTGATCTTCAAATAACCAATGCCCAAACTAAGGAAGGTAAGCGTAAAACAACGTTTTTTAAATTTCTTTTAAATTAAACTAAATAAAACTTTTATTTTAGAATATAAGGATGACAATTTTTTAATACCAAAAAATACCACGCTAATTATTGCACGGATACCGGTGGCCCACCCAGTTAAAAAAGGTTGGGATCCGCCCCCTGATAATGCTATCACAAACGTGCCCTCAAGTAAACCAGAAAACCTTAACATGGATTTATTTAAAATGCAAGGCACTGAAGAGGATAAAATACAAGCTATGATGATGCAAAGTACAGCGGATTATGATCCTAAAACGTAAGTATTTTAACGAAACAGTTCAATATAAATACTATTATCAATTGAAATGACCTACTTTCAATAGTTTAAGAAACCGTAAATTGATAAATCATTTAATACGGTGTATAGAAAGTATATTAAAATATAAAAGCTATACTGTTAAAAGTTATACTAGTTCGTAATATCTCATGGAGGATAAGCACCTCTTAAACAAAATGGAATAGCAACGTCCGGTTTGTCGGAGATATATTTGTGAAATTCTGCTCTTTTGGTATCTTAATTAATAGAGACAGTAGTTTCCACACAGTTTTCTTCGATGCTTGAGGACCTAGTTGAAGTAAGTCGTAGACTGCTCGAACTTATGGCCTCGAGTCCACATATCGTCTGGTTTCCGTAGCAAGCGAAGTGTTGGCGAAAATGATCCGATAAGTGCGACCTGCATTTGGTTTTGGTAGAAGACGGTGCAAGGTATCCCCTAGTCGGGAACTCGCGACTAAAGCCTTTTAATTGCTTGAGATGTTTTCTATGCAATATATCTAGAAGGTATTTAATTCTCAATGTGTCAAGGGCAGCCGTGCTTTCTTGATCATTTTAGAAGCCATTAACACTTAAAGTGAATAGATAGCAGCCTTTCTTAAGTATTTTTTAAACCACTACCATTTAAATTGAATAGATATTAATATAGAATACGTTCGACTTAATTATGCAGGTATCACAGAATTAAAGGACAGTCTCAAATTGGCGAAGTGCCTGCCTCCTACCGATGTAATAAATGTAAAAGAGGTGGCCACTGGATTAAGAACTGTTCTTTTTCTTCTGGAAAGGAGCAATTTGAAGTAAAGAGAAATACTGGAATTCCACGATCATTTAGAGGCAAGCCAGAAATGTAAGTAACTCTTAATTATTTTATTTGGTGTGATTTGTTTTTCTTTGTAAATAAAAGAAAATAAAATAAGTAAATATAAATGAATCATCAGTGACAATAAGCCACTGTCATTTTTACAGTTTTTCTACTGCACTTATTCAGCTTGCAAATCTTTATTATCATCTCACTGACAACCGATAAGCTTTCATAAATCCGTCGCTTAAATATTTTTTTTTATAGTTACTAAAATTGTTATAATACATCTCAAATTAATACAAAGGGCTTTTTAATCAACGGCACGAATATAATAGTATTTTCTTTAATTGTTTAATTTTTAATGAATACCTTTTTTTACATTTATTTTACAGCTCAACAGAACAAGAAACTTCAAACTATATAGCAGCCAACGAGAAGGATCAAGAAATTCCAGAAGACTTAATATGTGGTATTTGCCGGAATATTTTTGTTGATGCCGTAATGATACCGTGTTGTGGTAGTTCCTTTTGCGATGATTGTAAGTATAATTTAATTCAAAAGAAAGCAACTACTGAACGATATTACACGGGATTGAACTTAACTTAAAACTATGTTTTTGTAATTCCCATACCCTGAACCCATTGCATATAGGAAGAAAGGGTATAACTGTTTTGTTTAAAGAACTCCGACCTCATAAAATATTTATATTCTTGATTAGGATCAACAGCCTAACCGTTATTTATTTTGTCCGTTCATTGCTGTTTACGCGTCCGTATGTACGAACTCGTTGATAGCAGATATATATATTCTCTTTATCAGCCGAGTCGATATTGCCATATCCGTCTGTCTGTTTCTATGCGAACCTAGTCTCTCAGTTTTAAAGCTGTCGTCGGTTGCATACGTCCTTCTTTCTGTTCCACGCAGTACATATGTCAGAACTGGCTGGATCGGACCGCTATATCATATAGCTTCTTAAAATTATAAATTTCTTAAAATTATACTTAACATCACCCTCTCCTAATCTACCACTGCATAAAGAAGGGTAAAATATAAAAAATATAGAAGGGCAAATATTTCTTTAACACTAAAGGATTTATCTGTGGTACACAGAGAATGCATATGTGTATTCGCCTGTTTGATTACCATGGCATATGTGTCGGGTTGTGGTTCGCATTTCACCGCTGGGATATTAGTTCTTATATACCATAAGCAATTGCAGTTTATTTTAAACTATTGATAATTTACCAAATCGATAAAGATTAATTTTTAGCAGAGATTACTATTTTATATATTATAAATTATATTTTTAAATAATTGCTTATCGAAAATATCTTTTAATTATTTCAGGCGTTCGAACTTCTTTGCTAGAATCGGAAGATAGTGAGTGTCCAGATTGTAAGGAAAAAAACTGTTCACCAGGATCTTTGATTCCAAATCGTTTTTTAAGAAATTCAGTGAACGTTTATAAAAATGAAACTTTATCTAAGCTCGGAGCATTTAAATCAGGTAAGATATGAACATAATTAATATTTTAAGACATCGCTTTCTACTTATTTAACAACCGTTAAAATCATAGTATAAAAAATATCAAAAAGCGAGCTAAGAGTTTCATAGAACTATTTTAGATAGACGTATACAACACTGCTGCAAAAAAATAATTATTTATATATTCTTTATTTGTTTTCAGTCAGCAAAACAAGTACGGCAATCGAGAAAAAAGAGATCCTTGCTCCGGAACAAGATGACTCGAACCCAACAGAGCAGCCCTTGGAAAGTGGCAATGACAATGTGGCTCAAACAAATAACATAAAAGAACAAAATATAAGCAAACCTGTTATAAGTAATACAGACTCATCTAAGAAAGAAAAAGATAAATTTGATTCGGATTATGAAGATAATATAACAATAAAAATGCCACAAAAAGAGAATGATACCAACTTCGTCAGTGCTGACACCAATAAAGAACAGGTAAGTAATACCACGTTATATTGATCTTTTTTTTACTATTAGGATTTCTTTGCATGATCCTCAGTTTGGTTTAAATTTTTAATTTCGATATCTGTAACGAACTTCCTTAATATATAAATATACCACGCAAGCGTTCATGCCGCAAATTGAGTACTATGTTTCTGCGGCTGTACTTCTGTACATCGCGAAAGTCTATATCATCTACATTAAAAGCTAAGGTAAACACATTTAAAAAAAAAGACTGGTAAGGCCTTCACAGATAGAAAATTGTGAAACACGTATCAGATGAATTTTTACAAAGAAATGATTTTAAAGCCGATTGGATGGAAAACAAATAAGTTTGATACAACCCTTTTTTACCGTTCGTATGTAGGGATTTGAAAATAAGTTTTCAATCAAATTGGACAAAACTTTAAACTTCCCAAAAAAATCTCTGAATCGCATTTTCTCCGAGCATGCTTGAATTCTGCAAAAAGTATGAAACATGTCTGAAAAGATTTTTCGTAAAGATCTTTGAAAATGAATTTGAACGTGAAGCTTAACACACCAAATATTTGATCCCCATTTAAAAGGAATTGATTTTCCAAAAAGTGTGAAACATTTCCCAAATTAATTCGAACAGAGATCTACATATATAATTGGGTTTGAGGCCGATCGGATGGTAAACAAAAAAGTTTCTAACAAACGTTTTTCGCAATTTTTCCATACCTGCGGGTGGAATTGCTAAAAACTACGTCTAAGTAGAAGAAGGGCACTTCCGTCTAGAGCAGCATCACTTGAATTGATAGAGTAGGCCTCCCTCGAATATCGACAAACTTGGACTTCTGAGGCGGCTTGAGATGCAGATGAATCTCTGGTTCCAAGGTTGGAGAGAAGCAATTAGCGCGTATGTTAATATTAACATTGACGTTAATATGCATTGAGGTGAGCGAGCTCTTAAGTTCGTATTCAGATTGTTTTGAAGAAGATCTGTTTGTGGCAGATGCGATATCAACTCCAACTCTATCAGTGAAATAAGCTACGCGCTTGATGATCTGCAAAAACATGGTATCATTGGCGCCCCATGCAGCTTCAGCAGTATTGATACCAGAAGCTAAAAAGGAACATCGGTTGTGCGTCGCTTATTTGAGAACAATGTCATATCCCTTAGATGAGCTAACGCGCTAATAGTATTCTAAGAGATCATATTCGATTTTATTAAAAACCTAAAACATCATACATTACGCCTATTGAAATGAATTATGCACCAAAGGTTCAGTTTTTACTGCTTTGTCTTACACCAAGAGCTAGAGGCACTTAGAAAGGGTGTCTGTCCCTCACAGGTCTCTTCAGGTATTTGGCCACATTTTACGCTGTTTAGATATGTTTACGGGACGTTTGTGTCTTGAGAGGATAGACAAGCACTTTTCTTGGTGATAACGTAGTCCTTGGTCACGATTTTGTACAGTGGATTTGTATGTTTTCCACCATTTCCACCAGAGTGGACGCAGAACGCGGGTGCAGAGGCCACAATTTACGCAAAGTTCTCTTATGGCAGTAATGCTGGATGTACCTGAACCTTTGTCATCAGTGATGCCATTGCAATGCCATTGGAATAAGATATATTTTATTTATTGGCTGCTAGATTTATATATTTATTTCACAAGGAATACTATCTACACTTTGATTTTTGTGAAGAATATAATATCTTAATTACTAAGTTACCATGCACAGTTTTTTTTTTTATAGTAGTATTTTTAAACATAAACTGTAGAAGCTACTGCTTAGAAATAACCTATTATTATGATTTACCATTCTAGGTTATACCTTCATATTCACAAATACCAGTTGGCAATAATGTAACTCAACGGCATGAAGTTAACTTTGAGTATAAATCGGATCATGAAATAAAGCAGCCATATGCCCGCAATGATAACATTAAGCCTCAAAATGAGCGAAGCCTTTTGCCTACTCCGGTCGGGAGTCACCATAAGTATCCAAATCCAAACCATCACATAAACGATCAAAGGGAAAAGACTGTAGTCAACCCAGACCAGAGCCATCGCATAAGTCATTATAAGCCAACATACATTCAAATGCCCCGGTGTCCTTCAATCCTCCACATGTCTCCATACAATAATGGTTATAACAATATGGCACATAGGCCCCCAATAAGGTAAGCTATACTTGCTAGTCTTCTCTTTTTCACTTTTAACCATAAGTTTAAGGATTAGAGTAAGACTAGCCCAACATGCCAACAAACAGATGACTAGTATAAGATAGAAATTTATGGGGGAAGTAGGAGCCGTTATTGATAGCAATGCTTGTAATGTTGAAAAGAGCGGATGTAGAAATCGCTGACTCAATAACTCGTTTAGGTTAAAACATTTGTTATAAGTTGAATCCTTGATAGCAAGACATTTAATAAAATAATTGTTAAACTAAGTAACTTGACTTGGATGTTATTGGAAGACATATTGCCATTACAGTCACAGGATATAAACAAGAAAAAGTTGAGGAACTAGCAAGAGTCTGATATAGACAAATACGATCTTGACGGGTGAAGCCATATCTCGTGTATACAAAAACAGTTGGATGAGCCTTAAAGTGTGGTAGAAAAATTGTGAGTTATATAACAATCCCAAGGAGTGAACAAGTCGATCAGGATTTTACCCCAAAACGTAAACGCACCAGAATTTTATCCAGTAAATTATCATATAACATCAGAGCAGTTTATCAGCAGAGTGTACAACATAAAATGAGATGCGCAGCGAAAGATTGATTAGATCCAGAGACAGTGTATTAAACGTGAACGCATTTAAAGCCGTATTAATCAATTAATTAATTAACTCAGGATTTGCCTACTGTGACTGATATGGCAGGTGCTACAACAGAAATTCACGAGCCTTGAGTCAACCGACTCTAGTTTTATACAATGGTTGGAATTAGGATGTTGAGCAAAAAGTATTGGCCATAAATCTGGCATGATCCGAGCTGTTCAAAAGATAAGAAATTTTTAAGACACAACACGCATTTGGTAGAACAGGGTTCAGGGTATCTCCAAGTCGGAGATCCGACTAGAGCCTTCTTGATGAAATTTTCAACAATATTGCTGTATCAAATATTCGTATATTCTCAAAAAGACAATTGCATAGTAATTGTGGTTTATATTGGTGTGAAGGTGAAATTGGTTTATGTATCAAAAAATATAATATGAAGTTCCAATGATTGTGATTGTGGGTTCAGGGTATCTGCTAGTTGGGCATAGCCGGATAGAGCATTCTTATTTGTTGAAAATAAATTAAAATTTAAGAACAATTTACGTATACGGAGGTTTTTACTGTTAACTGTTTATTTATATATACAAACTTTTAAAATTTCAGCTTCGGGCACTATCAAAACCAACCTGTGCATCATATGAATCCATCATATATTACAACGGGTAATATTAATATTAATCCAACGCAAACATTTCAATCGTCGAATTTGGCTTCTATTTATCAAGGAGTAGCAGCAAAAGTTGGCACAGGGTAAGTGGAATCATCTTACTTATGCGATTGTCAAGTTTGTTTTCCCTAAATAGGGCTAAAAAGTTTTCCAACACAAAAAATACAGTTTGGTAATTATTATTTGGTAAATGGTCAGATTATATTGGTTAGACGGTTGCTACCGAATTTCAAAAAATGTTTACCCTATGTTTCTTGCAAAACAATGTTAATTGTCAATTTCAAATTTGAATAATTTTTAAATTTATTGAAATAAAAAATATTCTTCTTTATACATTGAGTTAGACTGTTCTAGTTTTTTTCTGATATTCTTGCTAAGTACAGTGTAAGAAAGTATTATAGATAAAATTAACAGAACAGGGACAGATCAAACTTTTGTAATCTATTGTGTTCCTTTTTGTTTTAAGTTTATACATATAACTGAGTTTTTAATAATATTAGAGTAACTCTACTAATTAGAGATTAATATTTAATATTCAATATCTTCTAATAATATAAAATTTATAAACTTTTTCAGACTAATAGATGATCCACTAGAAGCTTTTAACAGAATAATGAAGGAAAAAGAGAAACTAAAAGTAGATCGCCGTCGAAGTCCTGGCCATCACAGATCTAGATCGCCTGGAAGACTGCGTCATCGTTTTAAATCACCAGTGTATGATAGAGGTTCATCTAGAGAAATGATGACCAATGAAAAGAGAACACGTTCTCGGGAAAGGAAGCGTGAATACAGCTATGAAAGACGACAAAGCCGAGTTACACGCCATTCAAGCAACGGATCAAATTCGCCAAGCGACAAGAAGAAGAGGTTATTTTACAAATTAAGGGTCTTATATATATATTTATATTATTTATTAAATACGATTTTCCCAACCAAAACAAAATATGGTGTTAAAGGTCATATTTTTCATAGGAGACACGAATTAAGTGATTCGATTCGTCTTCAACTTAAGCTCTTAATATACAGTTGGTTGTTTTCAAAAATAAAACATTACCTATTAATTACCTTATTCTCAATCTGATTACTGATTTTTACAATTGTAGGTTTTGTTTTTATATAATACTACAGTAACCCTTTTTTTTCTGTTGATAAAATTCTATTATTTCTATTAGTCATGTTTCAATTCAATTTTTAATCATTGTTGAGTACTTGTATAAAACAATCCTTATTGAAAAATGTGGTCTTTAAATAATGCCCAAACACAGTGTATACCGCAGGAGTAGACATACAACATTAAGATTTGGTTTTCTAAGCATTTTCATCTTTTTGTGGCCTATAATACTCAACTAGTTACAGCCTCGGACTGGAGACCAGGACTTGCAAATCTTGAGTTGGTAGCAATGTCCGCTTTTTCCAGGACCCCGCATTTTCTTCAAACTTATTTTCAAATCCCTTCATAAGAACATAATTAATACGGGTTTCAGCGATTTTGCAAATTCCATCCGCAACTGCGAAAATTTGGTGGAAAATATACAACTTTTTGGTTTATCATCGGTTTTAAACTCATTTGCAAAGATCTTTGCGTGAATTTGTATAAGTTTTTCGCAAAGCTCACCACTCTTGGATGGAAAATGCGGGTCAAGGGTTCAATAAACGAAAGTTTATTCTTCAGCTTCAAGATTCTCACCACAAAACTAACGTGGGCAGAAATCGTTGATACCAATAGTTTGGTTCACTTTAAGATACGGTAGTACGGGTGGATTTAAATTTTCCTCGGGAGTGTACTTGGCGGAAAGGTAATAAAGGGTAATCTCTGCTAGTAAATATATATTTTTTATTGCTAGATATTAAGATTGATAACAGAATAATCAAATAATCAGAAAATAAGTGGTTTTCGATATGCCTCACCTGTGGTTTCTTACACAATCTCAATGTTCAATATATATATAAATGTCGACTGACTGACTAATGGACTATTGGTCAATATACCCGCCCCCGATAATTATAATCTATATTTTCTATTTTTTTGTACATTAACGAAGTATGGCCTAGACGGTCGCATCCGACTGCCAAGCTTTTACTTGATTTATTTCTGCCGTAATTGTATTGTGTGTATGTATTAAAATGCATCTAAATATTAAAGTGACAATTTTCTCTTAAAAATTTAATACAGCAGGTAGAGTGCTAATATCGTTTGAGTAGTTGACAAAGTAAACAGATTATCTAATTCTTGTCTGTCCGTATAAACACTAATTTTCCGCTAAGTTGAAGTTAAATATTGGATTTTGGATTTTCCGGAATGTATGAATGTATGAAACAATTAGCTTGGATCGAGGTTAAATTCTTCAGAATAGAAACTAAAAACTCGTCTTCAATGAATTTTCACATTAACTCAGTGGTATAAAACAAATTTTAATAGTGGGAAAAGTTAAATTTGCGCAGTATTCGAAAAAACCTCCCATACATAATTATCCGATCCCTTTCGATCTTAATTATAGATAGTTATCAAAGAAAATCCAAGATATATGATTTGGATCGAGTGTAAGGCTCATGAACTTATGGACCTTTATTCTCACAATTGCTTTAGTCACTATATTAATTCTGACCCTCTAACAGTATTTCACATTTTTGGTGGCTATTCAGGCCGTTGTAATTGTCTCTATGAATTATTATAAAAAACTCTATTATTATTACAATTATTTTTCCTTAGGTCTATATTTACGTTTATAATTATTTAAATATAAAACTTATTATCCTGACAGACTGACTGGTAAAATGCGGGACAATGATATTTTGAGAATGGTTTAAAGTTTCCTCGATTTTCAAAATTCTACCCGCAATTGTGGTAAATTGGTGAAAAACGGAGAAGTTTCGGGTTTAAGCGCATATGATCTTTAAGAAAATTCTTTTGAGGCGTCTTTCATACTTTTCGGAAAATATTAGCTTTGTCAGTTGAAAATGAGGGTCAAAGATTGTTTGGTGGATGTTAAAAGTTTCGTCCGATCGCTTTCAAAATACTTTCAAAGCCTTACATAAGCACACAATGAGTACGTGTTCCGTCGATTTTGGTATATCCAATATCAGCGAAAGTAAGATTTCTGAGAGTGTCAACCAAACGCTGAGCCGAGCCGAACGATAAGTGCCAAGCCGTGTTTTCTGAAATATATTGTATTTTGAATTTTTTTAAAAGCGATAAGTAGGTTAGATAGTAGAGCTTTGCACAACTTTGTTCGAAATCGTAAACGAGATCGAAAAAACGAAGTAATGTTGCCATTTGATAAAACGGAATGTGTGCTAAGATTTAAAATGATAGAATGTAGAACAAACAAAAGGGTATTTGTATTAAAAGGGTGCAATTCGTATATTCATGCATTTTCGCTCATGTTCGTCGGTTCCAACCAAACATACTCGAACATTGTAAGCTGTAATTTTCTATATAAAAAGAGTGACGAGGAGTGTGCATTAAAGGTGACGATATTTCAATATAAGGGGAACAATATTTTGTTATATTCAAAAGCAAAGTCTATACTTACAAGTAGCAAGATATTTCGGAAGACTGCTCGTATTGTTATTCTTGAATGCAACTTTTCTCGATTCGTTGTTATTTTTCAATTCAATTTTGATTTGGTGTTAATTCTCAAAAATGACTAAGAACGAAGACTGTACAATAATCTAGTACATATCCGTATGCACAAGTCAATCGTGATTGTAATGTAAATGGTTGTTTTGTACACAACAGACAGAATAAGGCAACCAAAACAAATAATAAGTAAGAACGCGTAGTCGATTGTGGTACTAAGACAATATAAACAATTGCATTCGAGCCACAAATCCATATTTCCTGCTTCTAACTATTTTTTTTTTCAATTCAACCATTTATTGATCCATATAAATAGAGAGCAAATAGTGGGAAATGTACCTTCAAAATATATTACGACTATTTTTCCCAATCCTAGATACGAAAAATTAAAAGAAACGAAGTTTTTCATATATTCATAACACATTTTTGATAAAACACGGTTAAAAAACAAAAATACCTCTAAAAACAGTCTCGTGTACTTGTTGTGGTTGTAGTTTGAATGAAAAGCGGAATGCTTTGCGAAACCCTGCATCTAGCCCTTCTCACACAGAAAACTCAGCACTGTGAGCAGCGGATATGCTTTTTCTTCTCACATATATACATATAATAAAGTGTAGAAGAATCCTCGCCGCTTTGAATCTCACCATATTTTTGCGGCTTAGCTTAAGATTTGTACACTACTAAGTAAAGCCAAAACGAACACTTCAAAAATAATGTGGTCGGATGTTTTGTTAAAATTTTCTAGTTTTATTTAAAATTAATTTTTTTTAAATTGTTTTTTACAGATATGTACACCATCGTTCACCGTCTCCAAGACCCGGCTACAAGCCTCGTACAGGAGAAAAGCCTGTGAACAAACCTTACGGAACCAAAACAGAAACAGTTGAGCCACCACCTCCTGGGTTTGAATCTTTGCAAATTGAGAGTTTAAATGACAATGACGTTAACATTAATAATAAGACGGAAGATATGGATATCGATAAAAGTGTAAAAGATCAAAATACTTCTCTTAAAAGGCAAAGACATTACACTAAGAACGTGGAAATCAAACCAGTTGATAATAGTTCTAGAAGCCTAACGCCACCGGCGAAGAGTAAGACTCCCAAGGTTGCTAGAACTGAATGTACAGAAACGTATGAAAGCTCTCCAAAAACACCAGATAGAAGAGAAGATTTCAAACGAATTGAAAAACACCAGAGTACCCAATTGGACAGTCCGGAAAAACATAAAATTGCTGTGCAGTCACAAGATCATTTGGAGTCCATTAACAATATGGAAAAAGAAAATAACATCAAAATGAATCTTAAAGAGCGAAAGAAAAAGAAAAAAGATAAATCGGAGCGCAAGAAGAATAAGAAAGAGAAGAGGGACAAAAAGGAGAAAAATAAAAAAGGCTACTTGGAAGGTGTTGAGCCTACGCCAGAAAAATGTTCTGGCATAGATTTAAATATGGATGTTTGCTTGGATAGCGTTGAAAATGGCTCAAATAATCTGACTCAAAAGATATCCGATTCCATTGATCAAAATGCGTTACATAAGAAAGAAACTATTGTAAATATGGAGGCCTTGGATCAGGATTTAAATAGAGAAAATATGTCAGGCAACATTTCTGAAGCAAATGATATCCAAATATCAAAATGGGAAATAGATGATAATAATTTGATCACTAATTTATTGGATCCATGTAAAAAAATGGCCTCTAATAAAAGTCAAGAGCATTCAGAAATAACATCTGATGTTATTCGCAAGGCAGAAAACGCAATTTTTGCAAAAGCTATAAATGCTATTAGACCTGTTGAGTTTAAGGTAGTAATAGACTCTAAGCATAGCACTAAAGATCCTTCAATTTCTTACAAAAGTAATCATAAAGATCGCTCGCATTCCCCGAAATCTTTAAATAAATCCGTTAAAGAAAGATTAGGAAACAAAGTTGTTGAACGAAATTACTCGTCAGAACGATCTAAGAATTATCGAAGAGATAGCTCTGTGAAAAATGTGAATGATGAAAAATACAAACATAATTCTATGAGCTATAATTCTAGAAAAAAGGAGAAGGATTCAAAGGAACGCGTGGTAACAGCAGAAAGAAAATTTGAGGACCATAGAAATCGCTCATCGAATGATCATGAATTCGGAAATACAACCCAAAAAGAATCCCATTTCTCGGAAACCCACAAACACAAACTACAATTCAAGGACAAGCTGACCACAAAAAATTCTAGAAGTGATCGAAAAAAATATGATGCAGATCGTAATACTCATACGCATTTTAAATCAGTGGAACCGCGGCTTATTTCGTCGATTGCCTCAAGACCCTGTCGACCAGATAATCCTTTTAGAAAATTTGATGAAAATATTTCGTGTAGTAATAAAGTTCCAAAATTCGATAGCCTTATCAAAGATGTTACACCTCCAATAACGGATCAAGTTGAATACAAAAAACGAAAGGATAAAAAAATCAAGAAACTTAAAAGTTTAAAAAAATGTTCGTCAACCGAATCTGTAAGAAGTGAAAAGCAAAAAGATGTAAAAAGCAAAAAAAAGAAAATCTTAAAAAAAAAGAAAAAATCCAGGAAGTAAATTTTTGAACATAAAATCCAATGGGACAAAAAAATAAAAATAAAATTATAATAAAAGATACTTAAAATGACACAATATTTTATAATAAAAAACCTTATGTACATACAAATATTGTAAATGGAACTGTTTAAATAAATGGGTAATACGATTTTAGTTTTCTTTCAGTTCCAAAGGAATCGAGGTTTTACTCAAGCTCGTTGACCTGAATAATAAAGTAACAAAGTATTTTCCACCTCAATTGTTAGAAAATGACTATTATTATGTTAAAGTACGTAAAGTTAAGACCCCACGAGGCCTCAACGAGTTGAACAACGGCCTGGCCGACAACAGTCCGTGTCCGTGTTTGACACCCGTGTCCGTGTTTGATACCCTGAGCAAGGCACCGACAGCCTTACACACTATACTAAAAGCTACATTGCAAATTTGTTGTCTTTAGCGAAGAGTTTTGGTCGAAAATAGGATTTCGATATCGACTTTTCTCGATTGTTAGGAATCGGGACTAGTTATCGATTATCGGAGATGAGAAGCACCTTCGTTTAACATTTCTGTAGCTTTTATAGGTTCTGAGATCGAATCATTTATACATACTGACAGACAGACGGACGATGAGATGGACAGACATGGCTAGATCGAGTCGTCTATCAATGATAATCAAGAATATATAAACTTTATGGGTTCGGAGTTGCTTCTTTCTGCCTGTTACATTACTTTGCACAAAATCATTATAACTTACCGATTAATTTTTACCTATTTTCATTCATTTACCAGTCTGGAGTGATCTACTTGAGGATACCCTGAACTCAGCGCCAATCTGCGGTTACAAACCTTTCAGCTTCTTTCCATGTACACATACACTAAAAATTCATATACACACACGTAAGCACGCCTAAAGTTAGTATATACAAAAAGTCTTTTAAGTTACTTTAAAAAAAAAAAAATATTTTTAATCTTTATTATGTACGCGAACCTTAACAACAAGTTTCGTGTACTAGCTCATATAATTTCCGAGTTATTCTTATAAACCATGTCTACATATCTATTTTTTGCGATGTTACGGAAATGGAAGAAAATATCGAAATATTTCAAACTAGTGCTGCGTATGGAATTGAAAAATAGCTGTTGTTGCTTTCAAGCTTGCAGAGTGGTTTTTGTTATATGTTATTTTGCGCATTACTTTTCATATGTTATTCAAAAAATAACAATACCGTTATGGTACATTAATTACTAAAGCTCATCTTTGTAGTCTGCAGAAAGCTCCCCACTGCATACCTTACGGCTTACATCACACGAAGCTTAATAAGTGCTAGAAGAGCTTGTGGATTTCAAAAGTATGCAATAAACTGTGTGCGAGCAAAAAAGCCAATGCAACGTATGTAAATAAATAAATAATAAATTATGATAGTCCCGATAAAACATTAATTTAAATTGCAAATGGTAAATAACAAAATCAATAACAACAGCTTAATCTTCCGTACAGTAGTGAAACTGGAATCTTCTAGTCATAAACAAGATTTGTACGATAAGCTTGTTTTTGCCTGCAAACAATGCTAAAATTATAATCAAATAATAAACATTTGCTTAAACATGTATGCACAGGTATGCAATGGGTACAAGTACCACGTAGCTGAAAATAGCAATTGCAGAATAATATATATTCTCCAGTTTACAGCTGTAATATGTACACATATATATGGTATTTGCTTAAAAGTATAATTTTTTGTATATGGTTGCAGACCATTCACACGCTTTTAGAGCAGCTAAACGGCAAACAAACAAACATACAGCAAAGTAAATGCATCATAACCACTCTCACTTTCGTTAGACCCAGAAAACGAGTTCCACTTTTGCTCTCTGTGTGGTGAGTTTCTCTATATGTTGTAAAGCTGCTAGTTGCTGTTCCGTTAATTAGGGCCGAACTTTCAGCGAGCTGCATTGTATCTCAGACAAATCGAGATCTAAGCACGTCTCGGGTACAGAAAAGTTTCACCTACGGATATGTTCGGTTGTGAAATATTAAATATCAATTACAATTTTATTGTCTATCAATAATCGCTGCCCGTCATTTAAATATAATAATATCAAAAATATATATACATACATATATATTATAAAATCCTCATGAAACTCGCAAAAAGCGCCACCATTTTGCATAAGAGAATGTGCACATGAAGTTATGTAGTTTTTGGTACACTATATGTATATATATGTATATATTTATTTAAATAAGTAAATAAATAAATGTACATATATATATATATGTATTTTTTGTTGCAACAATTGAATATCCAAATCACAGTTTACAACATTTTCAAGTATTTCTTGCTACAAATATGAACGGTATAAATTTATCGTATTTATTTATAAGTATTAAATCGAAAAATGATTAATGATTTAAATACATTTTAAAACTATGCCCATTGATTTCCTTGAAAGTGGTAAAAATTTAACTGCAGCAGCAGCTATAAAAAATTGTATAAAACCGAAGCAGTTCGTTATGTATTAACGTGTTGCAGCGCAAAGCTCGCCTAACAAATTTATGTATGTATTCAGTGAAAATGTGAAGAAAATATTTGTTGCAAAGGTCTACTTGTATAAGCAATTTGTATCAAACTAGATATTTACAACATTTTTCAATGCCGTGCTTTTTTTGTTTGTAGTCCATTGAGCGCCATTCAACCAATATATGTGAACGTATATATATATTAAAACATTAACCTTATTGCAAAGTGTCCAAAGCATAATTAATAAATTCAGCCAATACAAGAAAGAGGCTTGAGTTCGTGGTCCGACGTAATGATACCCTTGCAGAAACGATTCAGGGGCCGGCTGTCTTTTACAGTCGTACTTTTGATCGCAAATATCGTACTATCGAGCTATACACATTCGGGCACATTCGCATTTGCAGCCACTCACTCTGCTGGCGGTACGGCGCGCTCCGCTGCGGCTAATGCGAATTCGAATTCGAATTTACGCCTAGCGCTGCCGCGAACTAGTGCTAGCCAAATAAATAGCGGGGCTACCGCTGCGGCAAGCTTTAAGCTTGCTGCAAAGACATTAAACTCAACGCGTAATGGAAACTTGCGAACGAGGTAAGGTTTTATAATATTAGACTATATGTATAGCTAAATATATATGTATATGTATATGTATATATAAATGCAATGTAAACACACATTGAAAAATATTTTCTACTCAGCTTTGTTCATAAACTTATGTACATTGCGCGCTTTTGTGTGAAATCAAATGATCAAAACAAAAGATTGCGGCAACAAACTGGTTTTTTGCACACTGGTTAACTGAAGTTTTTATAGGCACATACTAATATGAATGAAAAACGGAAAAAAAAATGAGAAAAAAAAACTAATATAAGTCATTACATGTGGAAATACATACTTGTGTGCCTACCAGTATCCATTCGCTGTTCGTATTTTATGTAATTCATTTTGTTAACAGTAAACTAGTTAAAAACATAATGCGCGAAAATTCATACATATATGTATATAGTATATAGCTCCCAAAAGTATGCCCAGCTAGTTCATTTAAAACTTGTATCCATCTCGTTTTCTCGAAACCTTACTTGAAATTAACACAATTAGAGACCAGCCTGAGATTAAATCACCGTTTAAGCCAATTGATTTACATTCATTTAAAGTTTGCTGATTAACGGCCGTAATTTATGTTTATATTATTCAAAGATAATATAATTTTTTTGATAAAGATAAAAGTTTTTTTTGAAAATTTGATATTGTCTGCTGTACATAGTCTGTTCTCAGGATAAAAGAAGACATAATGTTATTCGGCAAAAGTATGTAACATATTCGACGTAATAAAGTATATATCCTTGATCAAGAAGAAGAAGAAAAGAAGAGCGTCGAACCCGGAGTTACAAAAGCTAGAGACCTAAAGCATAGAACCAGAGCAAGTTTATAATTATACCCTGTTTTTCAATGGTAGAGTCGATCTAGACATGTCTGTCCGCATGTTGAACGCGGCGATCTTTGAACCCAATTGAGCTATATATTTGAAATTTTGAACGTAGGTCTTTAAGGTTTTACAAGATAGAGTGACCGAAGTTGATTAAGTATATTTAATTTGTTGGATAATTTGAGGCTATTGTCTTTTATCAATTAAAAAACACGGAATTCATTCGTTCGAATTCCACTAATAGAATATTTTAATTTGGTTTTTAATAGTAAGGATCATAATATTAGCAATGCGTGAAGATATTAGACGTTGTTTTTTTGGGATGATGCGGGAGAGATTTATTGGACTCTTTAAAAAAACTGTTAACAGGGTATATTTTGTATTTCCGAGAAGGAAACTCCCGATTAGTGCACTCTTTATTAAGAAATATCGATTTAAGATTAAGTTTTTCAAACTTTGTGTATAAAATTAAAAAAATATTTCATTTTGCGCTTTGGTATATTTTAATAGGCCATATTTTTAAATACATAAAGATCTGACTGATGCACACCGAAGTTAATTAAAAAATAATTTTTTGCATGAATACATATTGGGGGCAAAAGAAGAAAGTTGAAATTTTTACAACTTAATACTCAACGCTGTGTTGGGAGTAGCTTCTAGTCGAGTTCTCCCTCTCTCCTATTTCCTATAGACTATATTATGTAACTATTGAAAATGAGCAAGAAGGGGTATAATGATTTTTGTGAAAATGCATGTAACAGGCAGAAGAGAGTATATACTATATATTCTTAATCAGGAAGAGGAAGCCGAGTCGATTTGGCTATGTCCGTCGGTCTCTACGTCTGTGGGAACTTATCAATCTCAGAAATTATAAAATGAAATTCTTAATATATATTTTCGAAGAGAATCAACATGACCAAAATAGTATGTAGGCTCTCCTAGAGTATAAAAATATTTTGGTCTTGGTATGTCTCTTCCCTTTCCCCTTAGATTTAAAAAAAACAATTCATTTTCAAAACTAGAGCCTTATGATTTTGTATATACATACATTTAAATGCGATATTTATGGCCTTTAAATTTTATAAGACGGCAAACATAGAAGTTAAATTAAATTCCAGTTGCATAATTTACATCAGTTTGTGTGTTGTACAAATAACTGAAAAAGCATTCGCAAATTGAAATAAATAAAATATGACCAAGAAATTTCATTTACTGAGGGGTACAAGGATTTTTATAGTCGATTATTTATTTGTTTCATTCATGAAACGCAACCTGTAAGTCAGAAACTTTTAGTCTAAAGGGTATACACAAGTTTATATAAGGGTATACACAAGTTTATATAAGGGTATACATAAGTGTATATAAGGGTATACACAAGTTTTTATAAGGGTATACACAAGTTTATATAAGGGTATACACAAGTGTATAAAAGGGTATACACAAGTGTATATAAGGGCATACACAAGTTTATATATCCAAAGCTTGAAGTCTTTGCGCCGCCCTTGAGATTGTGAGTCTATATTTATCGGCAGTTTGGAGTGCGTACTTACCTATAGACGAAAGATAATGAATATAGCCAATATATCATTTTTATTCGATATTTATTTATCAAGAAATGAATAGTATAATTAAGCAACAATCAAATGATATCTCTCCTAATATCTCCTAACTAAAGCCTAAAGTTTCTAGACTCTCTAGAAAAAAATAAGCCAAGAGTTTCCGAAATCGAAAAAGAGTTATTTGGACTCTCGTCTGTCTGATGCTGGTCGTATTTATTTTTGCAATAAAATGCTTGCATCTCCCGCAATTAGGTACAGGGTATAAAAACATTCGTAAATGAGCGTAAAAGCGCTTGAATCGTTGATTGGATTGCGCACCAACTAGTCAAAAACCGGTCTGTTGTGGCCGAGAGTGTGGGAAATGAACAAATAAAACAAAAACACACACACTTTTAAAGACAGCTTGGACCAAAGTGAATGCAAATTATTCAATATTTTGATCGCACCAAAATGCATTTGACATTAGTTGTGCATTATAATCTACCACAATGAAAACCCTCCCAAGGGACACTTCTCCTAGGCACAGATTTTGTTTTTAATCAATTTTTTTTTTTGCAATTTTCCTTTTGAAAAACTCGGAGAGTTCTATCGTAATCCCCCATTTCCATTCAGGCGTGAATATTTAAAAATGAGTTTAAGCAAAATGTGGTTTTAATCTTGTTCTTTTAATTGACAGGAGATCATTTCTTCTGTTGTTTCCATAAGTGGGCCAATAATTTTTCGCTCTCTTGCATTTGGCAAGTTTTTTTTTTACATTTGCCTGCGATTTTTCTATAGAGCTGCAAAGGTTAAAAGACATTAGCTATTGCTCTTGTCTTTAGACTAGATTCGATTTACTGAGAGGCATTCTTCTTTATTGGCAAACATCAAAGAGATAAAGGTGTCCTTATTACCTGTAAGTCAATTAGGGACAGAGAAGTTTATTTGGCTAGTCAACCCAGGGAAGCTGAATAAAAAGTACACTAAGCATAAATATACGATTAATTTAAGAGCGCAGATCAACCCTCAGGTGTCTGCTGAAGCCGCATAACCAGTCTACGGGATACAGTTTTATCCAGGGAGGGCAAAGACCACACACTCTAAGATAAGAAGATTCCAGATAAGAAGATTCACTCAGAAACCGAAAAGGCATACAAAGTTAGAAGGAGTGTTTTACCGAATCGATTTTTAAGAATTTTTTGAAATTAGAAATCGATGGGCTAAAAAAAGTTGTTGACCCAAAAACGATTCGTTTGTAAATTGAACCCTTTTCCCGATTTTGGAATTTTATACCATTTTGGACTCGTAAGGATCAGTACTATCGATTGGCATCAAAAAAGCGAAAATCTAAGTTTTCACCCAAATCAACAAAATGGCAAGGGGTTACATCACGTTTTTTCTCAAATTCGGGGTCGGCTCGAAAATCAAAACTTTTTTGATGATTTTCATTGAATATCTCGGGTTAATACTGTCTGATTTTGAAATGTTATACCTTTTTGAATTCGTACGAATCCCTACTATCAATCGATGGGTTAAAATAAGTTGTTGATCAAAAAACGATTCGTTTTTAAAGTCAACCATTATTGAAGATTTTATTTATTTCTTTTTATTGTACTCTTTTTCTTAAACCCATCAGTTGCAAGGGAATTATAGTATAGTATAGCCGGAGATTTTAGAGAGATTTTAGAACACCTTTTTATAAGACTTCGATTTAATATATTTCAATATTATTAGTACCTTCAAAAACCAGACAGCCCTATCAGACCTTAGACCTTTTTTCGCCTATGAAGGACCAAGAGGTTATTATCAGAAAGTATGAAGCAGATAGATTTAATAGCGGAAAGAAAGCTTGGCATTTTAGATATATAAAGATGAAAAATATAACCAAATGGCATAAGACAATTTGGATCGTCTATGATGATTACAAGAAGCATGAGCGGGTGCTGTGATTTATTTAGATAGTAGATCTAGAGGACCATAGATAGATATATTTTTTAAGTATTGATTTTATTTTAAAATATGCGATGTAAAATTTTCCTTTTTAGAGAACAACAATTGCTGAGTATATTTGAAATAATTATTACAACGCTTGAAGGAAAATTGAAACGAATCGACAACCTTGGACGATCTGTTGAGGATCTAATGGAGCACATAGAAAACTTGGAAAACCGTGTCACCAATAATGTTGAAAAGACTGAAGAGGCGCTCTCGAAACTCAGCAGTCTCGATTCTAAGCTTTCAAATGTAGTTTACATTGTTCCCGAGACGGGTTCGCGTCCAGACAGTGAAATGCATAAACCGACTGCAACTAGTTCTTCCACGTTCCAAATCGATAGCCGGCTGGTCAAGTTGGATCAGAAAGTCAGCGACATTGACCTAAAGCTTGAGGTGCTGAAAACGCAAATAGACAACAACTTTTTGCAGGTGGATGAATTTAACGCAGAAGCAAGTGAGAAAAAGCCTATTACAATGAACGTTGTTGAAATTACGAAAGCAATGACTGCTGAAGTTATGACGCATGTCTCGGCTGAAGTCAACCAATTGCGCGACTCAACCGAAAACATTGACAAAAAGTTGCAGTTTCACATAAATATTGAGTCGGAAAATATCGGTCGTATGCTGCGCATGATTAACGACATTCACGATGCTGTTGTGGATCATCACGAGCAATTAAACGGATTCAATGTGACCACAACGGCCTTCCCGGCCATTAAGTCTAGCAAAATTGATGCTCTTGTCAAGCAAATGCGTCCAATGGTTTCTGTTTCCGAAAAAATGGACGAAGTCTGGGACGTCGTGGTGGGTACAAAGTCTTCTGTTGATCATTTATTGCCTAAATCGGATGCACTTCTCACACAAACTCAGCGGCAAGAACGCGCAATCGGAGAAATACACCAGGACCTAAAAACAAAAACCAACTTGATAATAAACAATTTAGATATGGTTGAAAAACGATTGAAAAAACAAGAGGACGATGTCCAAATACTAGCACAGCGACCAGGTCCTAGTGAACTTCTGGGAGACCCAACCATTGATCGTTTGGTGGAGTACGATCCAAGCAGGTAAGAATTTATTCCGATAAACTTTATATAAACTAAGAGTTGTTAAATTTAAATTAGGTACTCTGTTATTGATGAAACCTTAACTGATTTAAATGAGCCAACCACAACGCCTTCGTCAACGACACAATCTTCAATGAAGTATAATACGTCAACAGCTATTTATCCAACATTGGGCACGCCTACTACTGCTATGAACAGTCAATCTACTTCTTCGAGCACAAATATCAACAATATACTGGGCATTATGGTTAATGCAACACCCGTTACTGCTTCTTCGTGGAATACAACACCTACAAAATCAGTTCTCCGGAAAGGCGGCATTATCTTTCCGAGTGTCAAGAACAAACCGGCTGTTGTAAATAATACCTTCACCAATGATATATTCACACTAAAGGATGTTAAGGTAAATACATTTTTTGTTTCATACATAAGCGCTTAAATGATTTAAGTTCTTTGTTGTAATATCAAGCCGTTCTCGATGTCGTATTAAGAACACATCAATCATTTCATCAATCTCCAGTATTACAACAATGGGCTTTCATATTGCTAGTTCTTGAAACTACCTATAAAGTATTATATTGTTTTGATTATGCACCTGTTGTAAACAGTAACGTGTATAATGTAAATAATGGTACTCAATTAATGAATAAGTTAGGTAATTTACAACTGTAGCTATAGGCAGGCGGAGTTGCTTTCTTCTGCCTTTTTACCCATTTTTAATGGGCTCAGAGTATAAATATTGACAATAAAATTGTAAGCTTTAAGAGCTACCCTTTAATTTGATATACTTCCCAGAGTATGTGTCGCCCAGTCCCATTAAAACATTTGAAGATTTAAATTAATATTTTTACTACTTAATATGATAGATAAAAGTACAAAAAGATCGAAGTCTAAAGTTCATCTTTAAACAGTTTTTGTTTGCAAGAGCATGTATAACTCGAATTAAGTTTTTCCATACCTTGAAGCACATCTATTGGGGCCACTAATCGATTGCTCCACTCTTTAAATAATATCATGTGATAACAATAAATATGTTGTGGTAAAAGATTTGCTTCGACAAATGCTCGTGCATTTGATACGATTTCTTTAACACGGGCATCATTCTCTTTAGCCCAAGTTATTTTTTCGATTACGTCGCTGAGATCACGCTTGATAGGCACAAAATGCTTATATGGTACTAATTTACTATAAAAATGTTCGTAATAATGTGAATCTTGTTTAAAAACCAAAGATCCACCTGCAAGTAAATATGGTAGACGATATGCCGCAACAGCTCCATCAATGTTTAACTGATATTTGTACTGAAAATATCAGAAGTATTAAAATCAATATTTATATTTATAATACAAGCTTACCTTAAAGAAATCCATGAAGGATATATGCGGTACCTTGGGACCGTATTTAGCCTCTTCATTACGAAAGAAAAAGAAATTTGTTATAGACGCGTTGATGACATCGGGATATTTTCTTGCCAGATCAATCAGATCCAACCTTTCTCGTCGTGAATCCCTGCCACGAAAAAACGCCTTTTCTTCTTTATTTTCCCACGAATATTCGTCCTTTTGCACAGACAACATATCCAGCATAACCCGTCCCATATTCTCTATTGTGGATTCGGTAATATCATACGTAGGCAATGTTATGTCGTAAGTGTCGTCACTTCCACACCATGAAAATATTGGGTATGGGCCCGAAGTTCTTTGTTGGCCGCCTTTTTTTGATAGCGGCCAGTCGCCAAGATTTAAGTAAAATTCCATATCCGGCAAGAAAACCACTCGAGATAGTGCAGATAACGTCGCATCCATAAACATCTTAAAGCCAGTATATTTGCCATAGCAGTTTCTCCAAATTTGTTGGTTTTTTACTACATAATGGCACAAAGAAATACTCTCAGGAGCATTATATCTTTTTAATAAATTTTCTCGTATAGCACTGAAGTTCACACGCTTAAATGAGTGCAAGTCCCAGGATATCTGTCTGTCTTCTTCGAAAGCGGCACAGTCATTTTTCAACAGCCAAAGATTGAGTTCCTGCGGACAGTAGCACCGTTCCGAGTACACCTTGTTCTGGACAAGATAAGGGGAATGTGCGACATGCGAGCCATTATATTGCACATTTATCTCAACATTCTCGCACCAATCGGCAATTGTGTACCGAACAATGGTAGACCCGTCTTCACGATCAATTTGGTTAATATTATACCGACATTTTCCATGTGGAGAATGTCCGTTTATATGCACTTGAAATTTTAAATACGTACGGGACTCAAATCTGTAAAAACAAACAGAAACCAATTATATTTCCCTTCAACAATCAATGTTAATTATAATTGTTTACTTTTTCCCAGTCTTGTCGACGGCATGGATAAAAAAATATCTTGCAGGCAAGACAATGTCGTCAGGCTTTAGTCCTGGTCCCCAAACCAGAGTTTTTTTGACATCGACACTTTGGTCTTCGCACGCCGAAAATCTCAAAATAATTAAAAGCGAGCATATTGTTGAAAACAACATTTAATATTCAATTTATTTACTCAAGAAAATGTATAAGTGTGACCGTCGTTAACAATGTAAGAAATATTTCTTTAAAAAAAATACTGTTAGAGTAAAAAAAACCAACCAACTAGAATAGACGCATTCGATTATAATATTAGGTGGCGCGACAATGACTTCGTAGCAGTTTTATCAAATCAAGCAAAAAAAAAAGCCCCGTGTACAAGTGATTTTTGCATTCAGCTGATATATTTTGACTGCATTCCGGCAGTTTTCTTAAGGGCACACTACAAAATATTACACTTAATTACTAACATTTAAAAAGATCGCCAAACAACCAATGTAATGTAAATACTATAAATAAGTCAATGGTTTAAAATACCATAAATACTATATAAACGTTATACAATACCATAAGTGGCAACTGTACAATCGATATCTAATGAATAATGTATCGATACCATCGCTATATTATCGATGGCATCCATGATGACCTTCACTTTTTAAGAGGGATTTGTGCCGTACACAGCTTAATACGGACGTCTCAAAAATACAACAAATAGGAAATGCAGAAAGTGTAAACCAAATCAAAAAAGGACAGAGTTTTACATCGCGCTAATTATTAAATACTGTGAAATAATACGAAAATGGAAAGACGAACTACGCGCCATATTAAGCAACAGCCCTTGCATGTGGAAAACAGAACGTCGATTTAGCAATTGCGGAATGCGGTCAATAGTATCCATCCTATACGGCATAGATGCGTCCCAGTACATATTGGAACCTGCATCGATCAGCGACTACTGTTTGCCAAATTCTGGGCAGCACAAATGTGATATTCGCGAAGCCGCCAAGGTGGATACATACATACATATGAGAAAATTGCTTGCAGCTCGTAAACGGCAGAAACGACAATACGGAAAATTGATAACTCTACAATGCCCAAAAGCGTCGAAAGTTGTAATAAAAACCAAGTCTGTAATTGTGGAAAGCAACCTGTAGCTCGTTTGACTGACGTTTTGTAAATAATGGGTATCCTTGATATCGACATGTGCGCATTTGGGATTATCTAAGGATACAGGAATTCAGCAATTTTAGTTGTGGGTGCAATGCAACACAATCCCTGATGTCACGGAAACTGCAGGGGCGATTTTGATATCCTTTGGTCAGCTGATAGCCCTGATTCATACAAATCGTTTGACAGAGGACTCGTTAGGATACGCAAGGATACGATCGAGCTATAAGCTATTTTCATCATAAAAAACTGTGCTTATTTCTCAACTGTATGAAGGACCTTCGTCCTTTTTATTGCATATTCAACACTCTCAGGATAAAATCGGTCATATAGCCGAGTTATGTCCAAAAATCTGTATTCTATGTAATTGATGAAATATGCAATGGTACACCACGTTTTTATCGAAATCACAAAAACTTTGATGCCAATCTTTTCTATGGACGTTCAAGAGTTCAGCGCGCCCAATCTTCCCAGGATCGGACTTTATTTGGCCTGTATATGACCATTAAGTTTTTTACCATATCTGCCACGCCGCGGGCGAACAGACAATCAAAACCAATGGTTCCTAGATGACCCATATATCCTTGGTTTTACCATGCCAAAGATATCGTCCTGGTGAACCTAAATGACCGAAATGGTCAAAAAAATATGAATGCTTTCTTTTTCAGCCCTTCCCAGCAACAGCCCCATCCCCCTCGATGGTACCTAGTTGACCCATATATCCTTGGTTATACCATACCATTGATATAGTCCTAGTGAACCTAAAGAACGAAATCCCTGCAAAATGCGCACGGAAATGGTCAAGAAATATGTATGCTGTTTGCTTTCAGTACCCCTTTTACAGAATGTCGTGGCAATTCAAATTTGCGATCGTTGATTTAGCAGTTGACTTTAAAACAGTTTTGCTCCTTGTGGGTATGCAATGAAATTGCATTAAAATAATTTTAGTTGGTCTACCTGCTGGTCATTTCTGTTCGCCTGGTATTTTTGCCAAATTTCCGTTCAAATCTAACGCCCCCATCTGAGCAGCAGCTGTTAACAGTGGTATGTTAACAGCTGCAGCTGCTGGTTAACAGCGAACTGTTAAATAACAGCTGCAGATTAACAGTGGACTGTTAAATTAAATTTTTCTGTGGATCTACCTGCTGGGCATTTCTGTTCGCCTGGTACTTCAGCCGAAATTTCGTTAAAATTTATGCACCCAGCTGCTCCTCCGCACGCCCCGTTTGGGTATGCAACAAAATTTTTCGTTCATAAAATTTTTAGTTGACTACCTGCTGGGCGTTTCTGTTCGCCTGGTATTTTTGCCAAATTTTCGTTCAAATCTAACTCCCCCTTCTTAGCAGCAGCTGTTAACAGTGGTATGTTAACTAACAGCTGCCGCTGCTGGTTAACAGGGGACTGCTAATTAACAGCTGCTATTAACAGCGAACTGTTAAATAAAAATTTTTTGTGCATCTACCTGCTTGGCATTTCTGTTCGCCTGGTACTTCAGCTGAATTTTGATTTAAAAATGTGAGCCAACGGCCGGGCCCAGTGCAAAGGCATTTAGCGTCCGTTAATTTTTAAACCTTTATTTATTGCGGATAAAGCTTTGAAGCGAATTTTGCTGGGATTTGAAACTATAGGTTCCCCAGGACTCTATCAATGGTATGGTAAAACCAAGGATATGTGGGTCATCTAAGAACCATAGAGGGAGTAGACTGCTGTTGGCACGGCTAAAAGAAAACGCATACATTCATGTTTCTGGCACATTTCCGAGCAAATTTTGCACGGATTTAGACATTTAGGTTCACCAGGACTCTATCAATGGTATGGTAAAACCAAGGATATGTGGGTCATCTAAGAACCATAGAGGGAGTAGACTGCTGTTGGCACGGCTAAAAGAAAACGCATACATTCATGTTTCTGGCACATTTCCGAGCAAATTTTGCACGGATTTAGACATTTAGGTTCACCAGGACTCTATCAATGGTATGGTAAGACCACGGATATATGGGTCATCTAGGAACCATAGAGGGAGAAGGGGTGGCTAAAAAAAAAGCATACATATTAGTGGACCATTTCCGTAAACAGAGGGCCCTTCTCTGATTTGGGTACTGGCATGTATACTGGTACTGTATCTTGTATAAATTGGATTAAAATACATGGAAGTAATGCATTTCTATAGGAGAAACATTTGTTTAACAATAAGTTTTAAGCGTTCTGTTCTTTGTTGTTAGTTTTAAACTAGGACCCTCGGTGATGGGTATCAGCGGCTCGTAAACAAACAGCGGACCCTCCTTCGATTTGGGTACCGGCAGTAATCTAGGATCTGCGGTCTGGCCAAACCTGATGCCTGTGGAGAATAAGTTGGCGGGTTGACGTTTTGGTGACGGCAGCTGTTTTTCCGCCTTCTCGGCGAACTCGCTGACAATTGTGGCAGCGTTCTTGCCGCTGTACATTAGCTTCTCGATGAGTGCCTACTTGTCGCGCGCTTTCTGCTTTTTGTGCTCTATCTTTGACTTCTTTTTTACACGACTCATCCTCCGCTCGCTTCAGCGCAAGCAGCTCCTCCAGTGCTCACTCGTCGCAAGCGACGCGCGTCTCGTTGCTCTGAATGACGTCGCGGTTGTCCCGCTTGTAGGGCTCGATGCGTTTGTTGGTCTCGATGATTTCAATGTTGTTGCAAAGATTGTACACATGAGGTGTTTCAATTGCCACCAACTAGGATATAGAATGAAAAATATAGAAAATTACTTTCGTTCGAGCGTTCACACAATTACCTTTTATCTCTCATTGCTTAAAATTGATTACCTAAGGAATGAAATTGAAATCGTTTTTTTCGGAAGGGGAGTGATCCGTTGCGGTTGTTGATTAGGGGATAGTTACATCTTCCAAGGGGATGAATTCATCTTCCATCATCTTGGTATTCTTTTGTAACGGATCGGCGAAGAATCGTCAGCTCTTGTAACTGTAACTTTTAACTGTAAGCTATACATTTTTTACAGATAAAATTTTTTTAAATCAAAATCATTGATAGTTACACAAATAAATTCTGTTAACTTACAAATAAAATTCTTTCCCTAGGGTTTTTCTTGTGTAGATATCTTGAATGCTGGTATGAAACAGTCTGGAGTATTTTACCTGCAAATTCGTGGAACAACATATTGGTTCTTAAAGGTGTATTGTGAACAGGGTATCTCAGATGGTGGTTGGACGGTAATGTACTATTTGCGTTTCTATAAAAATATATAATTAAATAAATTACTTTAACTGTAGGTGATTCAACGGCGGGATGATTTTGGAGAGCCGCGTGAAAACTTCAATCGCGATTGGGCGGACTATAAAAATGGATTTGGTGAGCCTGCAAAGGAGTTTTGGTTAGGCAACGAAAATATTTATATGCTGACAAATAATGAAGACTATGCACTGCGGGTAGAATTAGAGGATTTTGAAGGTAACAAGCGGTGAGTATAAATTTTTCTTAGTCTATTGATTTTTGGAAGCAATCATATGCATTCTACATACACTTGGTTTAAACATATTTCTAAATAAAAAATGTTGGTAATTAGTAAACCGGCCAATGCAGATTCATAGTAAAATATAACAAAGATAGCTTTATCGTCTCGCCTTTTGATGGTGATCAAGGATATATACTCCAAGGAGGATATAAGAATCCAAAATGAATTACTTAAATTTATCAAACCGATTCGTTATTGTATAAACTAAATAAACATCATATATATTGAGAAAACGGGCCTAGCTTATGTTTAATCACCTGAAAGGATACTTAATTAAATCTTAATAACAATTAAAATGTTTTTGTGCTTTTATTTTTAGGTTTGCACAATATTCGCACTTTAAAATACACTCGGAAGCAGATTATTATAAGCTGGAAATCGATGGATATGAAGGAAATGCTGGTGACTCATTAAATGATCCATGGTATGGCTCGAACAATAGTCCATTTTCAACATACAACAAAGACAATGATCGAAGCTCGCTCAACTGTGCAAGTATGCTAAAGGTAATGTTTTAAAATCACTTTCTACTTTACTTTTGTAAATCGAAGATAAACTATTTCTTCCATATGGAAGAATATGATTTCTAACTCTTTTTGGCCTTTATGATGTGAAAACTTTCGTTAAGGGAATTTATACTTGTTGACTGTTATAAAAATAGGGTTAACAAATTACTTGTTTGTTTCGTTTTTTTCAGGGCGGCTGGTGGTGGAAATCATGTGGTCGTGGATTAAATGGACTTTATCTTCATGATCCTCAAGACTTAACTGCCCGTCAGGGAATTGTATGGTTTCGTTGGCGGGGCTGGGACTACACTTTAAAAAAAGCAACTATGATGATACGACCTCGGATGCCCCAACCACAGACCCTGGGCTCAGTGACTGCAAATTAGAATTTTCAATTAATGTATTTTAATGTAATGAAAAATGTGTTTTTTACTATGAGAAAACAAGTTCTGGTATGTTATGAGTGTACGTCCATATGATAGCAAATCATGCATTATAGCCAATTTTTATGCAAACGTTCTTTAACTTTAGCTTTTTACCCTTAAAAATAATAACTTATTTTTAACTTCTTCTTGTAGCGACATAAAACTAGTTAATAATTTTTAAATTATTCAATAACGTTATAAGTATTATTCTTAAAATGCTGCAATCATCCCATTCAAATTGTAAATATAATCGCTGTTAATCTGTTTGTATCTTATTTATATAAAAGAGAAATTTGTTTGCAAAAATGTCGCATTTTTAACTTTACTTTACTTACCATTCTACTTATGGTCTAGTTTGACTACTCCTCGCGCTGGTATAGGGGCTGCCTATTGCCCATTTTAACCGCCTGGTTATCCGATGTGGTAGATCGGTGATGCTTGGTTAAATTTCTTTAGATGTACTGTCATACACGAGGCATCAGTGTGCGGAGCCCCGACTAGGTGTTGGGTGTATTATGGGGACCACGACGTTGGCACTTGGGGTGGCCCGCTACCTGGTAACTGGCCAGTTGATTTGGTCCGCCGAAATTGGCCGCTTATCGAGGGTAGCACCAGAGAGGGTGACGTTGTGGATGTGCCTGATCCTCATCCCACATCGAGGGCGTTAATCCATTGCACAATTTACCACCTTTGGAATTCCACCAAGAATCTTTGGAGCACCTTACACTTGTCTGCCCTTAAAAGTATCCATTGCTTCTACTACTTCTCTAAGCAATTTATTGCTTTGAAAAATGTTTATATTTCTGTCTGATATAAAGTATTAGTTTATGTTCAAATAACCAGAGTGAGCTGTACAATAAATTTTGTGTATAAGCTGATGTTTCTCATTGCACTGAATTCTAAAACCGCCCAACTTTAAATAGCACATTTTACTAATATGGACGAAATGATATGATAGCGCCACTAAAAAGCAACGGTGAAGATGGAGCCATAATAACAGAGACCAGAGGTGTGTTTTGCGATGATTTATCGAACTTATCGATGTTATGAAAAATATTAGAGTATCATTACCACATACAGCTGATATAGCAACGAAGGTAAGCGGTAACTTTAAATTAAAATTTTACATATTACAATCCCACAGTTTTTAACACTTAATAATTGTTTTATAGGATTAATTGTGTACATTTCGATACAATAATATCGACTTGATGATCTTTCGTATGCTTCATCGATATAACTAATAATGTATGTATCGTTTGTTTTTTTGTGAAACTTTAAATATCGATATTATCTTAACGTTGATCATGAGCGAGGACGACGCGTATATGTATATATATGTGTATGTGTGTGTGTGTTTTTATTCGTATGTATTTTTAGAAGATCGTATATACCTGTGTAGAAAAGGTGGTGTGTTAGTTCCTTCGAAACATCTGCCGGCTTGTGAAATGACCCTCCCTTGGAAGTATATGTATAAACGAAGCCAATTTAAAGCGGAAAAGGCGTGCAACAGCACACAAGGCGCACAGTTCCTGAGTTTTAGCGCTAAACAAATAAATATTAATACTGATTACATACAAGTTCGGGAATATACAATTAAATTTTGTGAAGAAATATAAAAATAGGTTTAAATGTTGCTGCACATTTTCGTAAGGATATGGTTTATTGTCGTTTATATACGGCAAAACGTTAACTGTGCGCATCATAGCTATGAGGATCGTAGAGATTCCGTTTCACACGAATCTGTCCGGCATCAGAACTGGCAGAGACTTGAAATGATGGATAGGAATGGCTTGTACTGGCTCGAGTGGCAGATCAAGGAAAATTATATTTACTTTAAAGTGACTGTGAATACGCAGGGTTTTATTGGCCTTGGATTTTCACAAAAAGACGGTCGCATGTACAGTGCTGATATGGTATTGTTATGGGTCGACGATCACACTGGAAAGGCAAACGCACTCGTAAGTATAATTAACATTGCATGTCCGTAGAAAAAATGCTACTTATAGTAATATTAATAGCCTGTATAATAGGCTAAAACGGGACTAACAGCAGCAGCCGCTCGCTTGCTCAAGCTTAAGCCAAAAAATATATGTACTTTATTTTGCCTACTTAATGGTTAAAGTTAGTATAATTTATTAAAAATAAACTAAATCGAGTATGTAGGTATATCTTCGGTGTGCCGAGTATTTATTACCCTTGCAAATATGGAGCTTTATAATATAGTAGAAGATCTTAATAAGATTTGGATCATCTATAAGTAACATAGTTAAATTAGTAAATGCCGGGATTGTTCAAGATATCTTGATTAACATAAAAGTTTTTCATACAAGAAGTTAATTTTCGACCGATTGTTCCTTTGGCAACTATATAGTATTTAAATTAAATTGTATAAATGACGAAAATAGATATCTTGATAAATCAAAATGGTTTTCATACAAGAATGTACTCTTTGAGCGACTTAAAAAACAATGGTTTTTCCTATAAAAACCTAATTTTTGTCCGATCGTGGTAAGCTGTTAATAAGCCGGTTCCGACATATGTAGTCCCTGCAACAGAAACACGGACCTTTGCAATGTTTCTGGACGATAGCTCATCTGAGTGCTTATATTGCCTTTGGTGTAGACCACTATGCTGAGTGAATCTTCTAATCGGTCTGATATGTATACATAGAACTCTAAATCCAAGAGTAGACGTACACGTTATGCTAACTCCTCTAATATAAAATTGCTTTGAGATGCAGAACCAAAAAGGGCACTTGCATGCTGGAACTGTCCAAATCTGTATTTAAATCTTTCTACAGATTTTCAATTGACAATGACAATATCTGTACCAGTTATTCCTATTGATAAAATGAAACAATATTTGTTCACAGGACTGTCATGGTTCAATACAGCATGCGCATGGAGCACCTATACAAGATGATACGCAAAACTACAACGCTATCGATGGCTACCAAAATGACACGCATACATATGTCGCATTTAAGCGTTTGCTTGAAACGTGTGACCCGTATGATATTCCATTAGGCGTATGTATATTATCTCGATACGTTTTGAATGCACTTTATTTTAATTAATTATATTTAAGCATGACACGATTAAAGTTTTGTGGTCTTTCGGCAAAATCGATCCGATACATGGTAATTTAGATGGACATGGTCAGAATCGTGGTGCTAAGCCATTGCATCTACTGAATCCAATTTTTCGAAAACAAAATAGTACAAACAATCAGGTAACTCACCAGTGGGACATTGTTGTAAATAATGTGACTCTTGAGCCCTCGATGGATACTCTCTATTGGTGTAAAATAGTAAGAGCTCCTATTTTGCATCGCAAACACCATATAATTGGTTATGAGCCACTATTAACCCATGTTTCGTAAGTAGCGTAAATAAACCTCGTAAGTCGACTATATGTAAATTATTACTATATATATAGTACAGCGGATGATACAGTTGTCCATCATATGACTCTTTTTGAGTGCTCCGCGAAATCATATCCTGGTTCAGATTCCGAGTCGTGGGACGTTTGGGTAAGAAGTACTGGCACTGTATGCAACAGCAACTCGTTGACGCCCCGGGATTGGGATTCCTGTTCCACACCAGTTGCCGTTTGGTCTGTCGGTTCTACAGGCCAATTTTTGCCGCACCATGTTGGCATACCAATAGGTGGCTCCTCGGGCGTCAAGTATTATATGCTCGAAATACATTATGATAATCCAAACGCTTTGCGCGGTAAGCCAGCACCTCAAACACAATAGGAATGTTTTGCATTTAAATATATGTATATGAAATTGTCTACAGCCGTAGATCATTCCGGATTTAGAATTCACTATACGCCTCATATACGTGCTAACGATGGGGGTATCATAATCAGCGGAGTTTCTATTTCCGATACCCAAATTATTCCTCCTGGACAAAAGTTGTACCGTAATGTTGGTATTTGTGGACCTTCATGTTCAAATGTGGTAAGTTGTAAACGTCCTTATAAAGTCATATATATCTAACAATTAACGATTTCAGTTGTTTCCGGAGGATGGCATTAAAATTATATCTGGTACTCTTCATACGCACCGCGCTGGTCGCAAAATGAGCCTGCGCCATATCCGAGGTGGCAAGGAATTGCAACGCATCATTGAAGATGATAACTATGATTATAAATATCAGCAATTTCACCAGCTGGCTAACGAGACGGTCGTTCTGCCTGGGGATTATATTATTACAGACTGCGCCTATGATACGACGCATCGTAAAAGGGCCACATTCGGAGGATACTCCACTAAACATGAAATGTGTTTGTCTTTTATCACATATTATCCGAAAATCGAATTGGCTGGTTGTTACAGCATGACGCCAGTGCGTGAATTTTTTGAGATGTTTGGAGTCAATCAGTTCTATTCATTAAATATGACAGACGTGGAAAATTTATTTTTATACAACGGAAATCTCTTAGATTACATGCCAAATACTGTATATGCAAAAACAAAGACTAACCACACCAATATGACCGCTGAAGACTTAGTCGTCGAAGGATCTTTATTAAGTATGCGATCTTTTTTACTTTATAATATTTATAAAAATATATAGAATAGGACTTCAAATGTACTGGAATTGATTTCTCGGACACCAAGACGAATCTATATATTCTTGATCAGTATCAACAGTCATGTGTTTATATATGATACATAATAATATATCATATCGTTTGAATTATTCGTTTTTTGTATATTCTATCCTGGCATTCAAACCAGGACCATTGTTGTACAGCTACATAAATAAGTTAAGCAAGCCATTCACATTAAGCTAAGGCAATCGGATTCATATATTTCGTTGGTGAAATAATCCGCTTCCATTTAAAAACAACCAAAAATAGTACGACTGATGTCTTTATCAAAGATGAGAAATTTAAGATTTGATTTGAGTTTCTCTGTGTTTAAATAAATATATCGGCTTTTTTCCCCATTGACAATATATATATTCAGCAACATATAACTAATATTTCTCTTTTTTTAACTTACTTCTTTTAGACAAACTGCTTATTTCGGATCCGGTAGAGTTTCATGATCGCACATTCCTTTCACATATAAATCAGCTACCTTGGTCAGAACCGTTATTCACAAAACGCGTGGAGCATGCTATGATAACAGGGAAGCATATGACTTTTTGTCGTGTTTCCAACGAGTCAATGTCAATTGTAAGTCAAAGTTATTATAAAAACACTATATATTACAAAAAACTTCCCATTACAGCCCTCCGAGATAATACGTTTTCCCAACTTCACTTCATTTGTTAAACCACCCAGCAGTTGCACATACAACCTTTTAATCGATAGCATTCAATTAAATTCAAACGGTTCCAGATCTGCAGCACATTTGTCGTTAAGTTTGCTACTAGCAGGAATTTGTCTAAGGAAAATTCAATGACTATCCTAAATATTACAATATACGTTTTCACTCATGAGAACAAAAAATAAATACCATTAGATTTAGCACTACCAAATTGTAGTTTTTAACCCAAAGACTTAGTTACTAAGAAAATTATTTGTACTATATATATATGTATATTTTAATAAAGTTTACGATAAAAAGCATTAATATAAATTGTATATTAATTGCTTTTTAGTTAGCTAAATATCTGAAATATTATTGATCATACAATCAATCATATTCGCATTACGATTAAGATAGTTGTTCGAATGCACAAATTAGTTGGATGAAACCATTTTGGTGTGAACGGGGGAGGGTAATAAACGAGAACCTTACAAAACCAGCTTTAAAAACAAAATTTTTATGTCGATTTTTCCAGTGTTTCCAGAAGAGTGCAGACTTGAATTGCATTGCCATTGCGTAGAGTCACCGCTTAAAATCTTAAAGCGAAGCCCTGTGACCCATGCTGAGGCTGACTACCTCAAAACAGGTCCACGTTACTTCCTCAATGTAGTCATCTTGGACCTCTTTACTCTTTTTATAAAAGATCTCCCCTCGGTTATATCACATGCCTCATGTATGCGGACAATTTGAAACTTATTCTTGCATACACTAATCCCCTAATTCATTTTTTATGACCTTTAATCGTACGACACCTTATCTTGTCAGTTATATAATCGACAATACTCCATTGCAAAGCATTCTTACAGTTAAAGACGTAGGCGTTCTTTTTTATTCTAAGCTCTGCTTCAATCTTCATATAGCAACCATCTTAAATGGGGCCAAATGTGTACTTTGATTCATTCAACGTTGGTTTAAGGAGTTTAACGATCCTTAACCAAACTCCTATACATCCCTCTTGATCGTCCTATCCCTGAATTGGGGCCCTAATCTTCGGCTGCCATCCCACTCCAGCATGCTTCTTCTTGATCTTCCGTCATTAACCAACCGTAGGACGATCCCGGTGTTGTCTTCCTACAAAGGTTGATTGTTGGCGACATAGATCCTTCTTTTCTGTTAGGGCGTCTTCAATTCTCTGTTCCGCCCATACCTACCAGGAATTATCGCCCCTTATTTCTACCTACGTGCACAACAGTTTCGCTACGCACAATTCTTTAAATTAAAATAGTTTGTATCACGTTTTCTCTATGGAACTTTCTCTTCTCTATTGTATTTTCTTAAATAATATGATAAATGAGATTATTTTGAGTTTTTACTTACGAGCACTATTTTCACTACTAACATCTTCCCTCTTAGCCGTAGGCTCTAATAACATCACTGATAAAATTAGCTGCGAAAAGGGGCATAGCTGGCCGGACGGGCAAATAAAACACCTCCATCGCGTCGGTGATGCTATTAGAAAATTGTGTATTCTTATTAGGCTTTTAGCATTTAATTCATAATTTGATGTATTAAATAATTGGGAAGACACTGGTTTTCGTCGACCATTTTTAATATATAAGAAAATAAATAAATAAAATGAAACTTATATAATATTACTCCCTAATTGTAAAGGGAAATTTTAGAATAAAATCATTTCATTGCTCACCTTATGGAACAACTCTTGGTTTAACTTTAATTTTTTACAAAGTATGGTGGAGAGAAGTCCTTATCACATTCAGGGAAAGTAGTTGGCTTTAAATCTCTAGCATATGGAATCGAAATTGGCTTCTATTTTTTATCGAATTATTTATATTCAAGGAGTACATATAGTTTAAAAACCCAACAAATGGATCCTGTGGGACTGGCAGCCGACGCGAGAACCTTTAGTTTTCAACGGAAGGCTGTGACACCATATTATTTCACGCATAATCTCTAAGAAAATTATATTACAAATATCACATTTGTTTTATTTTATTCGATTTTATTCGGCAATCATTAATTTAAATGTACCTATTACATGTTAATCAATATTGTTTAGGTCATCAGAACGTAACGTGCGTATTGGGCTGGGAGTCCTAGACAACATGTTATCCTTACCGAAATCGTCCGATATACCGTCAGCTGGGGAATACAGATTTCTCTTAATAGGTTAATAATATTAATTTATATAAAATTATAGTATTTATTTAAAAACGGTTCTTAGCTATAGTATACTTTCAAGCCAAAGATCGGTAAACCACCAACAATATAATTAAGAAGAATTTAAATATCAAATGAGTACACATATTTATAATACATACCTTGATCCAGTAAGTTACTTTTTCTAATTTGGTTCACGGAATTTAACGAAGTTATGAGCTGTTTACTTGTGTGTTCGGCTGTCTCTAAAGTGGTTGGTAGGTCTAATAATCGTTGATTTTGAATACCGTCTCCAGGTCCCATATGAGAAATGTGGTTGAAATTCGTTGGACCAGATATCATTTTTGATCTTCGATCACTGAAATTATTTTTCAATTATAAAAATACATTTTCACAGATATAGACTGCCTATTGTTTTGCAAAATAACTAACATGCATATAAATTAATTTATATTAAGAGGAAACAAAATAAAACCAAGGTCGAATGCAATAAATTTAAAATATTAGCCAAATTGGCAGAAGAGTAATAAGAAAGTAATATTACAGACCCCCAAAAGTAAAACAGCTTCCAATATACGTCCGCGGCGCAAACTGAACTACAACAATTCCTATATTAGTGCTCATAGGTAATACCATTAACGCGATGGTGCTTAGTGAAAAGAACAGTAGAAAAACAAATTGCTTATCGCCACTGAGGATAGCTAAAAAGCTAACCCTTATGAAAATCGGTTGAGTTTTGACCGAGTTATGAGAGTGGGAAATTTCGACCTATGTCTAAATGGGATATTTGAGGGCAACAACTTCACATCAATTTTGACTAAGAATAATATTGCCAGATTTAGATGCCAAGTAAACCCTACAAGTATGGTGCGGTTCGGCCCCAAAGCATTAATAACCTGGTATGAATAATTGGATTTATCTAGCTGTATTTTGTAGATGCCAATTATAGGTATGTTATTCAGTTTCAGTACTTACCTTTTAACTGTTTTGTTTATTTCTCTAAGAGAAAATCTGCGTTTAATGTTACTGACTCCTTTTTGGTCGCCATCATGATGGTGCAATTGTCCCTCTGTAAGGAAAAACAATACAATTGAATAATGTTGAGGATATAAGAATGTTGCAGTCAAGTGTATATACTACTTACTTGTATGAATATTTGCCAAGTATATAATCAAAGGTGTATCATTGATAGATGTTAAAACAACGTTGCCTATATTATTCAGAGGAAGTGACTGTTTTATACCAATAGATTGAACCCACTCAGAGGTTTGTGTGTTGAATATATCCAGATGAGTCTCCGAGAATACCAACAAATGACCATCGGAATATGCTGCAAATGTAAAAGTATGAGGATCGTTATTAAAATATTTAACTCATATAATTTTATTTTTTTTAAGACCCCGTAAAAAAACGTATTGAAAATGTACGTAACCGGCATTTAGAGGTCATCAACTATTGGATTGTAATGCAGCTAAAGATAAAAATAAAGTTAGTTAATGATTTTTCGGAATGCAATTAATCTTTAACACGCATTTATTAACCAAGTAAAGTAGAAAATTATTCAAAAGCCAATCGGATGATAATTAAAACTTTTTTTTATAGAAAGATGGACATGGCTAGATCGACTCGGCTATTTTTGCAGATATTTTTTTAATATTTATAGATTTACTACTTTTACAAAATACATTATACCTTTCTTACCATTTTCAATGGGATTTGGGTATAAAAACCCTTGTTTGGACAAGGCCAATAAGACTAATATATTAATACTTACTTATATAAGTGGGAAACGCCGGATACATTATTTCTCTGTCTCGGGATTTTCGTCCCTGTAAGTCAACATATATTGCTAGAGTCTGAAATACCAATAGGTATTCTCCAAAAGTTCCTCCGGTTGGGGACAGTATTTCAATTACTCGAACAGCGTCGACGCCAGAATAATTCAAAAACGCACATAGTTGATTTTCGGGATGAACAAGAGCTAGTAAAGAAATGATTGTTTTTTTAAAGAGAAGTATTTATATTTATTTACCAATTAATAAACAGATAAACGTTGATTATCATTACTTTGAGTAAACGAAAACATTTATTATGCCATCTTTTACCGTGATTTACCTCTTTTATCACTAATCTAAGGAAAATCACGGTAAACAGACAACTACGGCTATCCGACCAGATCAAATAAGTGTATTTCAACGGATAAATAATATATCTTAATGCATTACTTATAAAGATTCGCATGTTCTTACTTACACATTGCTGTTGCTTCGCCTCTCAAAAAATAGGCTGTAAATCCACTTTGATGAGCAACAACTAGGCGCATATCTGACAGTATTTGAAGATGTTGAGCTAAATATCCGATCGTGAACTCACAAGTCTTTTGGTGTCTAGTACGCGTTCGGTTAATTTCGTAAACGATGATTTGAGTGTGGTTATTGGGTCGTTTTAACGCAATAATAAATGAATACACAATACTTGGATAACGCCGTATTATTCCGGTACAAGCAGAAATACAATTTTTAGACTCTATTACTTTTATCCATTCTACGTCACTTGCCTCCAAAGCTCTTATCGGTAAAAGCCTCAAATGTCGCTGTTTTCCACAAAGAATAACAATTATCTGCTCTTCTTCAATATACCACAATTGCAATATTTTTTTTGTTTCGCCAATACGAGCAATTTCTGAAAAAAAAATGGTTTGGTTTTTTGTTTATAAACAAGCAGACTATAAAATAAAATGAGTGGGCTAATTACAAGCAAACATTTATTTATTTGATATGTTAGAAAGTAAGCTGAAGTTTATGTCAAATTTGAAAAATTGTACAGAATTTAAGAAAAAAAAAACACATTTTCAATTTCGAAAGAAATTTCGACTAAGAAATTGTTTTAAGAAAGAAATTGTTTTAAGCCACCGCCAAATAACCAAATAATAATGAATAAGAAATAAGTTCGATCAACCGAATATAAATAAGTTTCGTCCATCCTACTTTAGACATTCATTGTCTTCCTAGGATTGGCAAATTTTCTGAAGAATGTAGATAACGACCCTTTTATAAATATGAATTTAAGAGCTAAATATGAATTTAAGAGCTATGCTACTTTTACTCACCATATTGATCTAAGTTTAAATAGAACAGCCCATCTTCTGTTCCTAATAAAATTTGATTTGTGTAAGTTATAACACAACATAGTGCGTTTCGTATTAGCGACAAATTATTGTCCAATATTTCGTTTACTTTGTAAATGGCCGTATTTGGTAAATTGTTTCGTTTTAAAATGCGATGAAGTTCTCCCAATGCAATTACCCATTTGGACTTTTCCGATTCATTATCCGCCAACATTAAAGTGCTTAAAGAGATTCCTCCTTCAATAAGAGACGTTTTAATCTAAAAGAGAAAAGGGTGAATATACTTTAATTTAACATCTTCGCTTGCTTTAGCAGTAATAAATAGAACAAAACAACCGATTCCTCAGTAGGAATCACACCTGTGACAGACCATACCCCTTGTTATAAGAAAAAAACTAATTTAAATATCGGCAGATAACCACAGCACAGAATACAATACAGCCGCAATTGCAATGTTGTTGATAGAATTCAATAAAAACGCGCATGAATGTGTGTACATGCCGCCGGGACCGGTTATCGAATATCGGAAACAAACTCATACTGCGCGGGAGGAGGACCTATGTTCAATGGACGGACAGACAAACTGGACATGGCTAGATCGACCTTGGCTATTTAATGCCTCGTTCAGGTACACGAGGACAACGTACCACACTAAAAATGGACTAAAGAGCGCGTGTAGCAACCACAGTCGGCGATGACGGCGTTTAAGTGCGCATAGCGAAGATTAACACGACGAACGCAACCCAAACAAATAAATTAATTTAGACAGGGAAATGGTACATCAGTTCATAAAACAATTCTTATTGGGATATTGGAATAAGAAAATGTCAAGATAATTATATTGAGCTCTTACCTTAAAAATACACGGGACATCTTTTTTAGCAGCATGAATAACGTCACTTTCCCGGACGCTGCCAACAGAAAATTCTGGATCACGCATATCTAACACTTGGGATACACTTACACTAGGTAAAGCACATCGATCAGTAGATATATCATACAAAAACAATTTAAAGTCACACACGACCACAAATTGACGAATCCATCCTCGTTTTATGACTCCGGATTTGGGAACTTTAACATATCCTTCATATGCTGTTCCAATTCCTCTTGTGGGATCTATACCCAAAGGCCTCTTAGTTTGATCCATGGGTACTGGACACATAGTCGGAACTCTTTGACAGCAAACAGTATGACATGCAAAACCACAAATTTCACAAACAACGCCTTGCCTTGTTAATCCCACCATTAAAGAAGTACAATGGTTGCATTTGGTTGGACTACTAAATGTTCGTACAAGGAATTGGTGAATTGAAGAATTGTTGGTTTTTTTTTTGGATTCCTCATAGTTCGAACTACTTTCAGATCTAATGTCATCATTAATAGTAGTATTTTTTACACTTACGTTGTCTTTAACTGTTTTAAGTGAATATTTTGATTCATAGTTAAAAAGCATTCCACTATTGGACGCTTGAAACAAATTGGACGCAGAAGAAATACTATCCCTTGCATCGTTTACATATGATTCTTCAGGGTCTATCACATCAGGGTTTATCGATATATCTTTGAAGAATGCGTTGTTATGATGCGATGATTTATTTAAAAAAGACTCCGAATATGCAACATCAATTTTCTGTATGTCTCTAAGTTCGACTTCTTTCTTTTTTAAATCATAGAGAATATTGTCGCATCGCTTTTTATAATCACAAACTTCTTTTTGGGTAGAAATAAGTTCAGCCCTTGTTTGACTAAGCTCCTCAGCTATAAATGCCTTTGCCTGAATTTCGCGTTGAAGCGCACTTTGCAAATTGAGTAACTCCATTTTATCCAATTTTTGTGATCGCCTATTTCGCCAATTTTTATGATCTACTGCATTATTATTTAAAGCTCCAACATGTTTGAGATATTCTATTTCTTCAGTCATTTTTGTAGCTAACGCTTGTAAATAACTTCTAGCATCTCTTTCATCCGATACCCATTGAATAATTTCTGCCATTTGGAGCTCCCAATGGTTTATTGCTTCTCGCTTGACTTGTAATTCCTTAAGTATTTGGATTTCATCCGCTTGTAAGTCACGTAAATTTTTACATTTTTCGCTTACTTCTGAGCTTAAACGTTGCTTCTCTTCGTACCATGTTGATTTATCCAAATCATATCTTTTCTGCAGTTCTAAAATCGTTTCTGCTGAATCAGCAATATAATCCATAGGGGCACATTTTAATTTCTCATGTGCTTGTTGCAACTCAGCAGAAAGTATTGAGTTGGATGTTTCTAACTCACTGAGTTGTTCTTTCAGGGCTTCTAGTTCTAAATTATTGCGCGCTTGTTGATGATTTAATTTTTCGGCATATTGAAGCTCTAAACGTTCCATTTCGTATGTTGCCATTCCCGAAGGAGTTGTAGGAGTTGTTGAATCTACATTTGGTATCGATTTTCGAAAATCTATTTGTAACTTTCTGCAACATTCTTCAGCGTGCTCTCTAATTTTTTTCTCTTTCGACGCTTCATTTACAGCATCTTCAATATGAAGTTCCAATTCTCTTCTCGTTTTATCAGACTTTCGCAACTCATTTCTTAAACTATCATTTTTTTGGATTGCCGCATCAAGCTCTTCTTCTTTATCTCTAACTTGTCTTGAGAGTTTTTGCTTTTGGTTTCGAAGTTCAGTAAGCTTCTCGGTGACTTCCGAGTATTCCATCATTGCCACATTGCGCTGAGAAATGGTTTCTTTAAGTTCAGATTCTTGAATTTTGAGTCTCTCAATAAGTTCATTATACTTTGCGGATAGTTCGTTTTTTTCTCGTTTAGACGTACCTAACTGTTCTGTTAATGTTTTTATTTGATTATTATATATTTCGCTAGATTTTTCTGTTTCACTAGATAGTTTATTGCACAAAAAGGGACTTCCCAGAGATTTATCGAAACCAGACGTTGGATTTTTATTATCAGGGGATAGATCAACTGACTTTGAATCTGATCTACAACAGTTTTGTGAAAATGTAAATCCAATAAATGGCAAATGAAATCCAGAAAAGGCGGGATTTGATGAAGGAGGAATAGAATCTATTAATCTCACATCATTATCATCCACATCAAAATTGGATGTGTCTGTTGGACTCGATACTTCTGGTATATAAGGCGCAAGGCCAGATCTAATATTTTCCCAATCAATTCCATCGAACCATGTATGTTGCATAAAATCTTGTAGACCCTTCTGACCAAGTCGGTTTTCTGGTGTACAAATTAGCTTGCAAAGCAAGTCCTTAGATGCTTCCGATAACTTACAGTGTGAAGTATCTTGGGAAGGTAAATTAAAGCAATTTTGGTGGTTCATAATTTTTCCATATGTTTCCACTAAACTTTCTGCATAAAATGGAGTTTCACCGTACAACATTTCATACATACATACACCAAGTGACCACCAATCACACTCTGTTCCGTAACGTCCTTTTCCATCCTCCATGGCCCTTAAAATTTCGGGTGATATATAATCAGGTGTACCAACAGCAACATTCGATTGAACGGTACCATCCTTATCCAAGCGTAAACAGGATCCAAAATCTGCTAGCCGTACATGCCCTCTTTTGTCTAACAAAACATTGTCCGGTTTTATATCTCTATGAACATACTTGAGTTGGTGAATGCTATTTATCGCTAAGATCATTTCTGTAATATAAAATTTTGCCATATCTTCAGGAAGTTTATCTTCAAATTTGCTCAATAATGTTAATAAGTCTCCACCGCAGTAATAGTCCATAACCAGGTACTAAAATGATGAAAAAATATATGTCTAAAAATGTGAATCTTTTAAGGCAGATTATTATAACACCAAATTTACTAGTCACGAAGCTTTAACACAGACCTGGAGACATATCGCCATTTTCTATTCTGTAATCAAGTTAGCTCCTCAAGTAGTAACTCTATTTTGATGACGCTTGAAATACGCGGATCGCTTTTATGAGAGTTCTTTGATATAGACACGGGTAGACATAGACATAGGTAGAAATTTCCCACTCCCAGTCAAAACTTTACCGATTTCCCCGAGATTTGGCTCTTTGTAAATAACTCACCAAATTTCCCACTCAATTGTGAAAATACATTTTTTTGGTTAGGTGTTGGGCTTCTAGGAAATTTCATAAAAATCGGACTACTATAACAAAGATTAATTAAAAGTGTATTGCGACTGCGCAACCTTCCCGCCGTACTTTCTTGTAAGTGTGTTTAAGTGTTTTTTGGATGCACTTAAGAACATTCAAATCTATCAAATCTTATATTATCGACAACTGACACATCAAAATGTATGAGCAAAAATAGTGTTTGTTTATACTTTCCGGTTAATTTATAGCATACCAAATTTATATTATCCTGAAAAGCGTAGTGCAAGTTTGTGATCCATTGACGATCTCCAAGAACTAACACATCTCTTTCTTCGCGAAAGCATGCCGTCTCAGCTCGTTTTAGCATCTCCCATTTGTTTAATATTTTCATTGCAAAAATATTTTCCGACGAAAGCATGCGAACAACACAAACTTCACCAAACGCTCCACGTCCAATAATTTTTAATATTTCAAAGTCTTCGCGTGTCAGGCGAAGCTTCCTTACAATGTGTACAAACGGTTTAGCTGAAATTCGAAAACAAAAATTAATATATTAAACAAGTTTTACATATGATTTTGGAAAAGATTGTTTCTTTTTAGGCTCTTTAAGCAATAGATTCTAAGCATAGATTCTAAACTTGATATACTTATGTACTCATGTGTTCGGCGATATATAAAGTCTTAATTTTTGTTTTCATGGATCGGTGTTGATGTTGTAATTTGACAAGAAGAATACTTATTAACTCATAACGCAAATATAAGTGCCACTTGAAGAAGACACATTTATTGGGTTTTTATTACCCTATTAATTTCGGCTACAAATTTGTAGTCTGATATGGATGCTAGATTATTATAGGAGGCAAACCATGGACAAAAAGCCAAGCCTCATGAAAATCGGTTGAGTTTTGACCGATTTATGGGAGTGGGAAATTTAGACCCATGTCTATATACGAATCCTAGGGGTAAGATTTTGACATGAATTTCGACTAAAAAATTTGTAGTCAGATTTGAATGCCAGATTAATTTAAAGGAAAAACCATGGACAAAAAGCCAAGCCTCATGAAAATCGGTTGAGTTTTGACCGATTTATGGGAGTGGGAAATTTAGACCCATGTCTATATACGAATCCTAGGGGTAAGATTTTGACATGAATTCCGACTACAAAATTTGTAGTCAGATTTGAATGCCAGATTAATTTAAAGGAAAACCCATGGACAAAAAGCCAAACCTCATGCAAATCGGTTGAGTTTTGACCGATTTATGTGAGTGGGAAATTTAGACCCATGTCTAAATATGAATCCTAGGGGTAAGATTTACCCATGAATTTCGACCAAAAAATTGGCAGTCAGATTTGAATGCCAGATTATTGTAGAGGGAAAACCATGGACAAAAAGCCGATCCTCATGAAAATCGGTTGAGTTTTGACCGATTTATGGAAGTTAGAAATTTAGACCCGTGTCTATATACGAATCATAGGGGTAAGATTTTGACATGAATTTCGACTAAAAAATTTGTAGTCAGATTTGAATGCCAGATTATTATATAGGGAAAATCATGGACAAAAAGCCAAGCCTCATGCAAATCGGTTGAGTTTTGACCGATTTATGGGAGTGGGAAATTTAGACCCGTGTCTATATACGAATCATAGGGGTAAGCTTTCGACATGAATTTCGACTAAAAAATTTGTAGTCAGATTTGAATGCCAGATTATTATAGAGGGAAAATCATGGACAAAAAGCCAAGCCTCATGCAAATCGGTTGAGTTTTGACCGATTTATGGAAGTTGAAAATTTAGACCCATGTCTATATAGGAATCCTAGGGGTAAGATTTTGACATGAATTTCGACTAAAAAATTTGTAGTCAGATTTGAATGCCAGATTATTATAGAGGGAAAATCATGGACAAAAAGCCGAGCCTCATGAAAATCGGTTAAGTTTTGACCGATTTATGGGAGTGGGAAATTTAGACCCATGTCTGTATACGAATCCTAGAGGTCAGATTTTGACATGAATTTCGACTAAAAAATTTGTAGTCAGATTTGAATGCCAGATTATTATAGAGGGAAAATCATGGACAAAAAGCCAAGCCTCATGAAAATCGGTTAAGTTTTGACCGATTTATGGGAGTGGGAAATTTAGACCCATGTCTGTATACGAATCCTAGAGGTAAGCTTTCGACATGAATTTCGACTAAAAAATTTGTAGTCAGATTTGAATGCCAGATTATTATAAAGAAAAAACCATGGACAAAAAGCCAAGCCTCAAGAAAATCGGTTGAGTTTTGACCGATTTATGGGAGTGGGAAATTTAGACCCATGTCTGTATACGAATACTAGGGGTAAGCTTTCGACATGAATTTCGACTAAAAAATTTGTAGTCAGATTTGAATGCCAGATTATTATGGAGGGAACATCATGGACAAAATCGTTAAGTTTTGACCGATTTATGGGAGTGGGAAATTTAGACCGATGTCTGTATACGAATCCTAGAGGTCAGATTTTGACATGAATTTCGACTAAAAAATTTGTAGTCAGATTTGAATGCCAGATTATTATAGAGGGAAAATCATGGACAAAAAGCCAAGCCTCATGAAAATCGGTTAAGTTTTGACCGATTTATGAGAGTGGGAAATTTAGACCCATGTCTGTATACGAATCCTAGAGGTAAGCTTTCGACATGAATTTCGACTAAAAAATTTGTAGTCAGATTTGAATGCCAGATTATTATAGAGGGAAAATCATGGACAAAAAGCCAAGCCTCATGAAAATCGGTTAAGTTTTGACCGATTTATGGGAGTGGGAAATTTAGACCCATGTCTGTATACGAATCCTAGAGGTAAGCTTTCGACATGAATTTCGACTAAAAAATTTGTAGTCAGATTTGAATGCCAGATTATTATAAAGAAAAAACCATGGACAAAAAGCCAAGCCTCAAGAAAATCGGTTGAGTTTTGACCGATTTATGGGAGTGGGAAATTTAGACCCATGTCTGTATACGAATCCTAGAGGTAAGCTTTCGACATGAATTTCGACTAAAAAATTTGTAGTCAGATTTGAATGCCAGATTATTGTAGAGGGAAAACCATGGACAAAAGGCCAAGCCTCATGAAAATCGGTTGAGTTTTGACCGATTTATGGGAGTGGGAAATTTAGACTTATGTCTGTATACGAATCCATGGGGTAAGCTTTCGACATGAATTTCGACTAAAAAATTTGTAGTCAGATTTGAATGCCAGATTATTATAGAGGGAAAATCATGGACAAAAAGCCAAGCCTCGTGAAAATCGGTTAAGTTTTGACCGATTTATGGGAGTGGGAAATTTAGACCCATGTCTGTATACGAATCCTAGAGGTCAGATTTTGACATGAATTTCGACTAAAAAATTTGTAGTCAGATTTGAATGCCAGATTATTATAGAGGGAAAATCATGGACAAAAAGCCAAACCTCATGAAAATCGGTTAAGTTTTGACCGATTTACCCATGAATTTCGACCAAAAAATTGGCAGTCAGATTTGAATGCCAGATTATTATAGAGGGAAAATCATGGACAAAAAGCCAAACCTCATGAAAATCGGTTAAGTTTTGACCGATTTATGGGAGTGGGAAATTTAGACCCATGTCTGTATACGAATCCTAGAGGTAAGCTTTCGACATGAATTTCGACTAAAAAATTTGTAGTCAGATTTGAATGCCAGATTATTATAAAGAAAAAACCATGGACAAAAAGCCAAGCCTCAAGAAAATCGGTTGAGTTTTGACCGATTTATGGGAGTGGGAAATTTAGCCTCATGAAAATCGGTTAAGTTTTGACCGATTTATGGGAGTGGGAAATTTAGACCCATGTCTGTATACGTATCCTAGAGGTAAGCTTTCGTCATGAATTTCGACTAAAAAATTTGTAGTCAGATTTGAATGCCAGATTATTATAAAGGAAAAACCATGGACAAAAAGCCGAGCCTCATGAAAATCGGTTGAGTTTTGACCGATTTATGGGAGTGGGAAATTTAGACCCATGTCTATATACGAATCCTAGGGGTAAGATTTTGACATGAATTCCGACTAAAAAATTTGTAGTCAGATTTGAATGCCAGATTAATTTAAAGGAAAACCCATGGACAAAAAGCCAAACCTCATGCAAATCGGTTGAGTTTTGACCGATTTATGTGAGTGGGAAATTTAGACCCATGTCTAAATATGAATCCTAGGGGTACGATTTACCCATGAATTTCGACCAAAAAATTGGCAGTCAGATTTGAATGCCAGATTATTGTAGAGGGAAAACCATGGACAAAAAGCCGAGCCTCATGAAAATCGGTTGAGTTTTGACCGATTTATGGGAGTGGGAAATTTAGACTTAAGTCTGTATACGAATCCTTGGGGTAAGCTTTCGACATGAATTTCGACTAAAAAATTTGTAGTCAGATTTGAATGCCAGATTATTATAGAGGGAAAATCATGGACAAAAAGCCAAGCCTCATGCAAATCGGTTGAGTTTTGACCGATTTATGGGAGTGGGAAATTTAGACTTATGTCTGTATACGAATCCATGGGGTAAGCTTTCGACATGAATTTCGACTAAAAAATTTGTAGTCAGATTTGAATGCCAGATTATTATAGAGGGAAAATCATGGACAAAAAGCCAAGCCTCATGAAAATCGGTTGAGTTTTGACCGATTTATGGGAGTGGGAAATTTAGACTTAAGTCTGTATACGAATCCTTGGGGTAAGCTTTCGACATGAATTTCGACTAAAAAATTTGTAGTCAGATTTGAATGCCAGATTATTATAGAGGGAAAATCATGGACAAAAAGCCAAGCCTCATGCAAATCGGTTGAGTTTTGACCGATTTATGGAAGTTGAAAATTTAGACCCATGTCTATATAGGAATCCTAGGGGTAAGATTTTGACATCAATTGCGACTAAAAAATTTGTAGTCAGATTTGAATGCCAGATTATTATAGAGGGAAAATCATGGACAAAAAGCCAAGCCTCATGAAAATCGGTTAAGTTTTGACCGATTTATGGGAGTGGGAAATTTAGACCCATGTCTGTATACGAATCCTAGAGGTCAGATTTTGACATGAATTTCGACTAAAAAATTTGTAGTCAGATTTGAATGCCAGATTATTATAGAGGGAAAATCATGGACAAAAAGCCAAGCCTCATGAAAATCGGTTAAGTTTTGACCGATTTATGGGAGTGGGAAATTTAGACCCATGTCTGTATACGAATCCTAGAGGTAAGCTTTCGACATGAATTTCGACTAAAAAATTTGTAGTCAGATTTGAATGCCAGATTATTATAAAGAAAAAACCATGAACAAAAGGCCAAGCCTCATGAAAGTCGGTTGAGTTTTGACCGATTTATGGGAGTGGGAAATTTAGACTTATGTCTGTATACGAATCCATGGGGTACGATTTACCCATGAATTTCGACCAAAAAATTGGCAGTCAGATTTGAATGCCAGATTATTGTAGAGGGAAAACCATGGACAAAAGGCCAAGCCTCATGAAAATCGGTTGAGTTTTGACCGATTTATGGGAGTGGGAAATTTAGACTTATGTCTGTATACGAATCCATGGGGTAAGCTTTCGACATGAATTTCGACTAAAAAATTTGTAGTCAGATTTGAATGCCAGATTATTATAGAGGGAAAATCATGGACAAAAAGCCAAGCCTCGTGAAAATCGGTTAAGTTTTGACCGATTTATGGGAGTGGGAAATTTAGACCCATGTCTGTATACGAATCCTAGAGGTCAGATTTTGACATGAATTTCGACTAAAAAATTTGTAGTCAGATTTGAATGTCAGATTATTATAGAGGGAAAATCATGGACAAAAAGCCAAACCTCATGAAAATCGGTTAAGTTTTGACCGATTTATGGGAGTGGGAAATTTAGACCCATGTCTGTATACGTATCCTAGAGGTAAGCTTTCGACATGAATTTCGACTAAAAAATTTGTAGTCAGATTTGAATGCCAGATTATTATAAAGGAAAAACCATGAAAATCGGTTGAGTTTTGACCGATTTATGGGAGTGGGAAATTTAGACTTATGTCTGTATACGAATCCATGGGGTAAGCTTTCGACATGAATTTCGACTAAAAAATTTGTAGTCAGATTTGAATGCCAGATTATTATAGAGGGAAAATCATGGACAAAAAGCCAAGCCTCGTGAAAATCGGTTAAGTTTTGACCGATTTATGGGAGTGGGAAATTTAGACCCATGTCTGTATACGAATCCTAGAGGTCAGATTTTGACATGAATTTCGACTAAAAAATTTGTAGTCAGATTTGAATGCCAGATTATTATAGAGGGAAAATCATGGACAAAAAGCCAAACCTCATGAAAATCGGTTAAGTTTTGACCGATTTACCCATGAATTTCGACCAAAAAATTGGCAGTCAGATTTGAATGCCAGATTATTATAGAGGGAAAATCATGGACAAAAAGCCAAACCTCATGAAAATCGGTTAAGTTTTGACCGATTTATGGGAGTGGGAAATTTAGACCCATGTCTGTATACGAATCCTAGAGGTAAGCTTTCGACATGAATTTCGACTAAAAAATTTGTAGTCAGATTTGAATGCCAGATTATTATAAAGAAAAAACCATGGACAAAAAGCCAAGCCTCAAGAAAATCGGTTGAGTTTTGACCGATTTATGGGAGTGGGAAATTTAGACCCATGTCTGTATACGAATACTAGGGGTAAGCTTTCGACATGAATTTCGACTAAAAAATTTGTAGTCAGATTTGAATGCCAGATTATTATAGAGGGAACATCATGGACAAAAAGCCAAGCCTCATGAAAATCGGTTAAGTTTTGACCGATTTATGGGAGTGGGAAATTTAGACCGATGTCTGTATACGAATCCTAGAGGTCAGATTTTGACATGAATTTCGACTAAAAAATTTGTAGTCAGATTTGAATGTCAGATTATTATAGAGGGAAAATCATGGACAAAAAGCCAAGCCTCATGAAAATCGGTTAAGTTTTGACCGATTTATGGGAGTGGGAAATTTAGACCCATGTCTGTATACGTATCCTAGAGGTAAGCTTTCGACATGAATTTCGACTAAAAAATTTGTAGTCAGATTTGAATGCCAGATTATTATAAAGGAAAAACCATGGACAAAAAGCCGAGCCTCATGAAAATCGGTTGAGTTTTGACCGATTTATGGGAGTGGGAAATTTAGACCCATGTCTATATACGAATCCTAGGGGTAAGATTTTGACATGAATTCCGACTAAAAAATTTGTAGTCAGATTTGAATGCCAGATTAATTTAAAGGAAAACCCATGGACAAAAAGCCAAACCTCATGCAAATCGGTTGAGTTTTGACCGATTTATGTGAGTGGGAAATTTAGACCCATGTCTAAATATGAATCCTAGGGGTACGATTTACCCATGAATTTCGACCAAAAAATTGGCAGTCAGATTTGAATGCCAGATTATTGTAGAGGGAAAACCATGGACAAAAAGCCGAGCCTCATGAAAATCGGTTGAGTTTTGACCGATTTATGGGAGTGGGAAATTTAGACTTAAGTCTGTATACGAATCCTTGGGGTAAGCTTTCGACATGAATTTCGACTAAAAAATTTGTAGTCAGATTTGAATGCCAGATTATTATAGAGGGAAAATCATGGACAAAAAGCCAAGCCTCATGCAAATCGGTTGAGTTTTGACCGATTTATGGGAGTGGGAAATTTAGACTTATGTCTGTATACGAATCCATGGGGTAAGCTTTCGACATGAATTTCGACTAAAAAATTTGTAGTCAGATTTGAATGCCAGATTATTATAGAGGGAAAATCATGGACAAAAAGCCAAGCCTCATGAAAATCGGTTAAGTTTTGACCGATTTATGGGAGTGGGAAATTTAGACCCATGTCTGTATACGAATCCTAGAGGTCAGATTTTGACATGAATTTCGACTAAAAAATTTGTAGTCAGATTTGAATGCCAGATTATTATAGAGGGAAAATCATGGACAAAAAGCCAAGCCTCATGAAAATCGGTTAAGTTTTGACCGATTTATGGGAGTGGGAAATTTAGACCCATGTCTGTATACGAATCCTAGAGGTCAGATTTTGACATGAATTTCGACTAAAAAATTTGTAGTCAGATTTGAATGTCAGATTATTATAGAGGGAAAATCATGGACAAAAAGCCAAGCCTCATGAAAATCGGTTAAGTTTTGACCGATTTATGGGAGTGGGAAATTTAGACCCATGTCTGTATACGTATCCTAGAGGTAAGCTTTCGACATGAATTTCGACTAAAAAATTTGTAGTCAGATTTGAATGCCAGATTATTATAAAGGAAAAACCATGGACAAAAAGCCGAGCCTCATGAAAATCGGTTGAGTTTTGACCGATTTATGGGAGTGGGAAATTTAGACCCATGTCTATATACGAATCCTAGGGGTAAGATTTTGACATGAATTCCGACTAAAAAATTTGTAGTCAGATTTGAATGCCAGATTAATTTAAAGGAAAACCCATGGACAAAAAGCCAAACCTCATGCAAATCGGTTGAGTTTTGACCGATTTATGTGAGTGGGAAATTTAGACCCATGTCTAAATATGAATCCTAGGGGTACGATTTACCCATGAATTTCGACCAAAAAATTGGCAGTCAGATTTGAATGCCAGATTATTGTAGAGGGAAAACCATGGACAAAAAGCCGAGCCTCATGAAAATCGGTTGAGTTTTGACCGATTTATGGGAGTGGGAAATTTAGACTTAAGTCTGTATACGAATCCTTGGGGTAAGCTTTCGACATGAATTTCGACTAAAAAATTTGTAGTCAGATTTGAATGCCAGATTATTATAGAGGGAAAATCATGGACAAAAAGCCAAGCCTCATGCAAATCGGTTGAGTTTTGACCGATTTATGGAAGTTGAAAATTTAGACCCATGTCTATATAGGAATCCTAGGGGTAAGATTTTGACATCAATTGCGACTAAAAAATTTGTAGTCAGATTTGAATGCCAGATTATTATAGAGGGAAAATCATGGACAAAAAGCCAAGCCTCATGAAAATCGGTTAAGTTTTGACCGATTTATGGGAGTGGGAAATTTAGACCCATGTCTGTATACGAATCCTAGAGGTCAGATTTTGACATGAATTTCGACTAAAAAATTTGTAGTCAGATTTGAATGCCAGATTATTATAGAGGGAAAATCATGGACAAAAAGCCAAGCCTCATGAAAATCGGTTAAGTTTTGACCGATTTATGGGAGTGGGAAATTTAGACCCATGTCTGTATACGAATCCTAGAGGTAAGCTTTCGACATGAATTTCGACTAAAAAATTTGTAGTCAGATTTGAATGCCAGATTATTATAAAGAAAAAACCATGAACAAAAGGCCAAGCCTCATGAAAGTCGGTTGAGTTTTGACCGATTTATGGGAGTGGGAAATTTAGACTTATGTCTGTATACGAATCCATGGGGTAAGCTTTCGACATGAATTTCGACTAAAAAATTTGTAGTCAGATTTGAATGCCAGATTATTATAGAGGGAAAATCATGGACAAAAAGCCAAGCCTCATGAAAATCGGTTAAGTTTTGACCGATTTATGGGAGTGGGAAATTTAGACCCATGTCTGTATACGAATCCTAGAGGTAAGCTTTCGACATGAATTTCGACTAAAAAATTTGTAGTCAGATTTGAATGCCAGATTATTATAAAGAAAAAACCATGAACAAAAAGCCAAGCCTCATGAAAATCGGTTGAGTTTTGACCGATTTATGGGAGTGGGAAATTTAGACTTATGTCTGTATACGAATCCTTGGGGTAAGCTTTCGACATGAATTTCGACTAAAAAATTTGTAGTCAGATTTGAATGCCAGATTATTATAGAGGGAAAATCATGGACAAAAAGCCAAGCCTCGTGAAAATCGGTTAAGTTTTGACCGATTTATGGGAGTGGGAAATTTAGACCCGTGTCTACATACGAATCCTAGGGGTAAGATTTCGACATGAATTTTGACAAAAAAATATGAAATGAGATTAAAATGCCAGATTATTATTTTATTTATTTTTGTATTTTTCTTCGATCCTTAGTTGTAAACGTTTTGTTTCAAAGTTGCTGAAGATTTACTTTTAAGAATGTGAACGAGCATGATCGGACAACCAATTTTTGTTTGTATTTATTTCGTAATATTTTCTGTATTAAATGGTTTTTTTTTTTGTTCTACTCTCCTAACATTAGAAATGCTACATAAAATGGCTGCTGGCAAAACCATACTTGCTAAAAAAAGTAAACCATCTAAAAACACAAAATCAAATTTGCTCCTTTTTACAGACTGAAAATTGCGAAAATACGTAATGCAAACTGGCTTTTAAATTGATAATCTATGATGCTAAACGATGTTTTTATTTACTTGTTTGTATAGTCTTGTCAAAATTTTGTTTAAGCTAGATCTAGTAGCAAGATCACAGGCTATATCTGATAATTATCAGATAACCAGTATTAACAAATATAAATAAAGCTTTAGTAGTGTGAAACCAGGTGAAAACCAGGTGTATTTATGAAAAAACCAATAGTAAATCGTTAAAAAGCGAACATAAAAGCAATAAAAAATAAAATTGAAAAAAAATTCTTTAATTCGTTTATTTTTAACGCATGATGGGGCCTTATTAATGACCGGCAAGGCTTCAACTCGCTGGTAGTTGCGTCAGGTGGTCGTGTTTTTCGTGGCTAACTGCTGCTGATGTCTCTTACCCCTAATGAAGGTCTAGCACATAATCACGAGACCATAGCTGGACAAGCCCCCAACCAGTTTAATCAACTAGGGCCCTCCTGGTACGGGAACTTGGGGTCCGATCAAAAACCAGACTGTCTGCAGGTTCTCAGGAGTCAACGTAGCTTTCATCCTGGCTGAGTGCTCTTAGCAGATGGGGTTCATCACGGCACTAATTTCGAACAAAACGGTTTGCCCGCCTATAGGAGAAGGTACTTGACAGTTTTTACACCTGCCTTCAAATCTACATCCTCTGTATGACCCAAATTCTCTCATCTCTCTGTCGGAGTGCACAACCTGGGAACATCCTCAACGACGAATATCTTTGGAAAGACAATAAGATCAAGTCAGTGGTAACAACGGAAACAACTTCTTAATCAACCACCATAAACACAAAACAAATAAAAAACACATAAGGACTTACCACGAATTTTTATAGTCGTATAGACTGGCCTACAAACGATAATGTAGCTCGTTGGAGGCTGAATATAACATTTTTTGAGGTAACAGCCTATTCCGATGCATTTAAAGCAATGACCTACTCAGCAGACCTACTCAGCGCGTGCAACCCAAACACGCTGTATAAGGATGCTCATAAAAGCCTCATTGTATTCAATTAATGAAGTAATTACTTGCAATTTATATAAAACGTACACTGACCAGTTTGAGGTTTGGCGACTATCGTTCGTTCATATTAATTAAATTGAACGATTTAGCCGCAGCGATCAGCACGACTATAAAACAAAATGTGGCAGCGTCCATAGCCAAACTTATACGAATCTGTTAAGCTGACATCAATTGAACAATTTTTTTCGCAATTAGCGGTACATTCCAGCATCCGCGTCAAAATAAATATAATGCAAAGGGGAACGCAGAATATACGATACAGTTCGGCCTATTGGGTAAATTTGCGCAAGCCACTGTAGTTCTATCATCATCAGGTTAGTATTCAAGGCCAGCTGTGAAAGTATCTTACAAGACGCATAGAACAAAAAACGGTGTTCTTAGACGTCTCATCGATTTTTATCGATTACTTGAAAACGGGGCAAGTTACCGATTATCAGAAAAAAATTTACTAAGAGGACCTACATTTTCAAGTCTCTCGCTAAAATAGGTTCTGAGATCTTTGCGTTCATACGTAGGACAGACGCACAGACGGACGAACGGACAGAGAGACGGACATGGCTAAATGAACTTGGTTATTGATGCTGATCAAGAATATACGGAGATGCTTCCTTCTGCCTGTAACATACATTTGAAGACATACATTATACCCTTTTTACCTATTTTCAATGGGTTCTGATAAAAATATATTTTCGTGTATCACAGAACAAATTACCCTTTTATTTTATATCTCCCCTTATTTTCATAATATGGACATTCAAATATTCATATTTTTTAACAGGGTACCCCGTTCGCGGCAAAATTGAACAAAAATATCATATTGACAGCCAGAGAAATATTTAAACCCCGCAAATTTCATAAATTCGGACTATTATTCAAGAGTGCAGATCTTATTGGTTGAGCCAACCGCATATGCATAGATACAAATTTGAATGTTTGTTTCGGACTCTCCCAATTAGAATATTTTTATGCAGGCGCGGCTGCGTCATTAAAAATGTTTTGATAAGTTTATATGAACAATTTGGCGACTTAAGCTCTACATGTAGTGCATATACATTTCGCAGATTCAACACTTTGACAGGAATATAAACGAGAATATGTTTTAAGCTTTAAATTACAAAAGCGGCGAAAAATTGCATTTATACGAAAAGACGGACGATAAGCAAGACGCATATTCCAAAAAACCAACAAGTATGCACGTTGTGAACAGGGTATAAAAATAACGTATTTAGAGCTTACCAAGCTTCAGAAAATCCGATACACTTTTTTCTCTCCGAAGAGATGAGTTACTGCATTCATCGTAAAGTAATATAAATGTATCCAATAACGCATCAATTGAAAATTGGTGACTTTTAAAGTTATCTTCTAAGTTAAGGCTGCAATTTAACTTCTTATCGCCATCTGGTTCACTTAAAAACGACTCCAGCAGTTCAAGCCTCTTGTTGCAGCTTAATGCGAGAACATCTGAAAGCAAAGTAGTAATTATTTATTTTTTCTAAATATATGTATCAAAATTAAGTAAGCAATTATTAGTCATTATAGGCACTCAATAAATCATGAAGTCTGCTTTTCACTATAAGCATGAACCATACAATGACGAACGGACGGATAGGCGGACATGGCTAGATCGATTATTACCCATTTTTAATGGGTTCAAAGAGCCATAGATGAGCAAATTGGCAAGCATCGAACAACTCGGTACCTAGGAGGACGTTATGTTAATGTACCCCGACTATAAAGACCCTTTTGACCTGACTACTGATGCGTCCGATTACGGCATTGGGCCGTCGTCTCCCAAAACCGGCGACCAATAACAATGATCTTCAGATCTTTGAAAGACAGGCAGATCAACTACGCTACTAACGAGCCTGGGTCTTGGCCTTCGTCACAATCTCTATGGGGCTAGGGACATTAATAATTTCAGCGTTCTCGGCGGTCAGCGATACGCGTAGTGACTAGCGGCGGTCATCGACAGCTCATTGCGAAACATCCGCTTCGAAATTGGGTCGGCCGCATGCTGCACATAAATGATCTGTATGAATACAGACGAACATTGCTAGGATTCTTTGGATTAATTTCGTGTACAGAAGACCCAATTTCTTCGCGAAATGTGTTACGCTTTGAAGACATTTCCGAACCCATAAAGTATACAACAGCCGAGTTCATATAGCCATTTCCGTCTATTTGTTTCTACGCAAACTAGTCGCTCGGTTTTAAAGCTATCGTCTTGAAATTTACATAGATCCGTCTCTCTGTTGCAGGCAGTGCATATGTCGGAACCGACCGAATCGGAAAAATATATCATATAGCCATCTAGCAACGAAGTGACTCCCTCAGTGAATCAGTCAAATGCCTGGAACAGAAGAAATTGACCTGCACCTTACAATGCAAGGAAGGGTTTAGTACACGAGTAGAAAATCAATGGAGCTGAAATGGAGTATTGTATCTGATATCTTCACTGATTATATTCAGGAAACATCCTGCCAATTCCTCTGAAGTCCACCTCAACTCATTTAGTGCTGCGCCTATGCGGTCTAAAAGTAGGTTCTTGTATGGAAGCATATTTTGTTTAGCAAGTGCTACGGTCCCTACACTAAAATCTTATAAACATCGGATCACTATATCATAGCTTGCATAGAAATTATCGGTCGATTAGTGGGTTCTTGTATGGCAAGGTTTTTATCAAACTCCATATATTCATCAAACTCCACATTTACGAACTTCACTTTTTTCACACATCTGCAAAACCGTAGGCAAATGTCTGCAAGGGAGTGCCGAAGTGTCCCTACTGCCTCGTTTTTTCGATATACCCGTTTAAAAATTTCGCATGGGTCACTCTCCTAAATCAGTAATATGTACATATGTATGTACATACTTCGCGAAGGTGAACAAAAGTAAATAAACTGCAACTTTTGGGCAAATTCTAAATACGGCTAAGCACCACAAGAATATTGTTGATCTTGATTGTGTATCGTATATAGATACATGTTTTACGAACAGTTTTAACTTTAAATGGCAAATATTATATTTTTTGATGCCTAAGATGTATGTATGTACATATGTATTTACTGTCTGTACTGTCTACCATAACAAAGAGTCATAAAATGTCGTTTCCGCAGAACACATGCATTTTATTTTCCACTTTACTCTAGCCATATTCAGATAATATGAAAGAACACAGAGAATCATGCAGTTTCTATATAAATATAAATATATATATACATATATATATATCCTATACTTTTATATATGTATGTACGTATATTTCATTCGTGTCTATAGAAATGTATCGTATGTGTCGTAGATAAAAAAGATGCAACTACTTATTAACTTTCAATTAAATTACCACTAAGCTCAGGTAAGGAGGTTTCATATTCCATTTTATTAACGCTTCTTTGGACAAATCATATCCACAAGGCGGTTGCAAAACAATGTAAAAGCCGACTTATACTGGTCAGGGATGCAATCTAATATTTTTATACATTCGATTTTAGGACTCTGTAAAATAATTCTGTTCGATTAAATATAATAATTCGATTTTTTTACCTATCGAAATCAATTCTTTTAATGGATGTTTTCACGGCGGATGCATCTATAATATTAACACACAATTTAAAAAGTTATCGAATTTTCTGTGGCTTATATAAAGTTGAAAATATGTAACCCAAATTTAAGCATATTATGCAGGGTCGATATTCGCCTAGTTGTACTAAATGACTGTGTATAAATCTGTACATTTAAAGCTACCGAAAGTGCGGCATGCAATCAATTAATTATATTTGCTGTAAAAACAACCTGGTATCGAACAATCGCATTTAAAACTGTTACGGAACTCATCATAAGGTTTGGCTTTTTGTTCATGGTTTGACACAAGATGGATTTGGCATCAAAATCTTGTAACATTATTCTTTATCAATCTTTAAGTGAAAATGGTACCCTCAAATATCCTATACAGACATAGGGCAAAATTTCCCACTCGAAACTCAACCGATTTTTATAGGGTTTGTCTTCCATATCAATTTGGCATCTAAATCTAGCAATATTATTCTTCAAAATTCAAGTAAAAATTATACCCTCAAATATCCTATATAGTCATAGGTCTAATTTTTAAAACCCATGGAACTAGGTCAAATCTTATCCGATTTCCACGAGGTTTGGGTCTTTGTTTATTTAATTTATTCGTACCACGGGCAAGGCCGGGGTATACCTACTGCTAACATATATATATATATATTTATATGTATATATATATAACACTTTTGAGAACGAATTGTTATGCGTCTACTCATTTTTCATGAGTTGCACTATCCACATAGATACGTATTTCTGAATGGTTTTACGTTCAGGGAGCCTTTTACAACAATGTTTGTATGCAAGCCGATAAAAATAACAACTAAATTTTACACCGCAATTATGTCCATGTTTTTTATTCCATAACGAACATATTGAAAGATGGTGCCCAGAAAATCAAGTACAATCAACACACGTCACATAGAGCAGATTTATTTAACTTCCTTCACTTGCAAACCTGGTGGCAGCGATTGCTTGATTTTATCTGCCTTCTCTTTGTCTTGTACCACAAGTGTATAAAGAAAACGTGAGCAACGAATCTTGAACTTGGTATTTGTAGGGTTCTTCTTTATTTTGACAGCACGGGCATCGGTGCGGCGAGCCTTGTTCAAGAAATCCTTAACTTCTTTGATTTCACGTGGCATCTAAAAAAATATTACTTTCATTTATATACATCAAAACCATATACGCTTACTTTTACTTACATTGAACTTTTTTGTCAACAAATTGAATAATTCAACTTGTACTTTGGTGGCCAGTAGAAAAAGGAAAGGGATATCTCTCTGTGATCTTCCGGTTGTCAAACATGGCAACACACAGTGTTGCTTTCGAGAAATAAGTATGTCAAGATATCGTCACAGCACGAATCTCAAAAATGTAATATGCATGTCATTTGTTCGTTTCCACTATTCTTATAATATATAACTGAGTCAGAAAGATCTGAGAGTAATATCATATATTAATGGAATGTTTCTAAATCTGACTCTATTTCTTACGGTAGAGAAACGTGCAAAAAAATCGTAAAAAAATACAAACAATTTTGGAATTTGTTCTACAACAATGTGAAATTAAGTTATAATGGTATGAATATTAATTAAAACCCAAAAGGCTGTTAAATTTTATTTAAAAATAGTAATGTTAACTACGTAAGTGCACATATATATGTATAAAACTTTAAATTTTAATTATAAATAATAATATATTCATAGTCGCTTGATAACAAGAGTGCACGCCTAGTACGGACTGGACCAATTATTGCCTTAAATGAAGAATTTTTTTTTTCACTAAAAGCTTAGTTGGTTTTTTTTTTTGTTTTCAAGAAGTCTGTTAAGCTGCTCTTTATTTGAATTTTTCAAGTTGTGTATATAGTTCTTGATATACAGCTACGCAAAACTGAAGATAACGTTGAAATTTTAATGCACTCTCCATGGCTGGGTCATGAGCGAGAAAATATTATTCTATACTTGTAGCAAATTTCAAGCCTTCACGATTTGTTATCTGTCTTCTCGATGAACAGCCCTCGCTTGCACGTCAGCCGCATCTATTGTATGATCAAGCTGGGTCTTAGCATTGATGAGAATGAGCCCATGACCACCGAAGATGCCCAAAGCGCTGGCGATGCTCCATCTCAAGTTGACGACACCGAGGATGCATCCTACATGGAGGAGGTGGATTAGCAGTCACATAAACCGCCCCTCGCACGTTCACACACCACCACCCATCAAAACCATAGCCATGCCATGTAATAGCCTAAAAGTTAATAACAATTCATTTTCTTTGTCGGAACCGCTTTCTGTGTTGACTTGACAACGGAGTTATTTAATGTTTCAGCTTATATTGTAATTTTTATTTACGTTGTGTCGCGTTATAGGCGATAGAAATAAGCTCAACTCATAAATAATGAATAATTTTTAATTTTGAGATTTACACATTCACTTAAAGCAGTTGGCTTTGTTAAGAAATTTCTAATTTAGAATCCACTTGGCGCCGTCGCGGAACAAGCCGGGACAGTAGCAGCTCTATACTTGTCTTGTTACAGTTCTCCTCACGCCTTGTTTTCCATCAGTGGACGCATAATGATATTCCCGCAACACTCCCTGTCGTTGGCCATTGGCTACGCAAAGATTCCATGAAATATATTTCTCGTCGTTTGTAAGTTTTACCAAATTAAGGTAGTTGCCCGTTTTCTTCAATATAATCGGAGAAATAGGCGTGGTTTTCGGCGATCCTGGCACGCATATTCGCGACCCATTTGCGGGGAGAATCGGCCACCACTGCTTGGAGGATGCCTTCACTGGAACTGCCGAATTTTAAACCCCAACGTGCAATTCTACCGAGGGGTATGTTGATTGAGTCGAGTCCTGATCGGCCACAAGATCGCCAGGCACTCCTTTTCCTTTATCGTTTGGGTCAGCACTGCACTGAGTCCATATTCCCTAGCGTCGGTCTGCAGCACGAACCTAGCGAAAAATTCAGGACAAGCTAGAACAGAGGCAGTCGCCAGGCTCTCTTTTAATTGACGCATTGCAATTCTTCAGGAGTGCCGTCAACGGCTGTACTTGAGTTGCAAAACTGGGAATGAAACGCCAGTACAAAGAGTCCCATCAGTCGAGGCTCTTAATTTACTTATTTTTAATTTTATGTTGGTAACACAAATATTTCGTTTTACAAATGTTCCCTATTTACAATTAAAATTAACTGATACAAAAGTTTTCATTATAATTTTCTTTATTTATACTGAAAATACAAATTATGTAGAAAATTCTCATACAAATTGGGGATCTTGACCGGATACAAATATAATCACTGATTCATGCAATTATTTAAATGCATTGCACAGAGACGTTTGTCATTGCAGCCTACTGGCGATCAGTAGCACGAAGCTTTTCCTCTACAGCCTCACGAGATGCTTCTGATAAATCAGTAGCTTGTATATACTTTTGTACACCCACCAAAGATTTTTTTAATGCATCAAAGGAGCTAGAGTACAACATCTTCTTCTTAACCTAAAGTATGGAACATATTAGTTAGTTTTTAAAGTCAAACAATAAAAATATACCTTTGCAGTATCAGGACACCATGACATAAGGAACAATTTTTGTTTCTTTGAGCTCTCTGACGTGCCTTGGCATTGATGCATATATTCAAAATCAAAGAGACCATATCTGAAACATATAAACAAAAATTGTATCAAATTCATATTCTAAATGGAACTTTTCTGTTACATGTATGTTGATAATGTACAGTTTTGCCTTGCATTTAAGCATATAGCTTTTGTAGCCAGTTTCAAGCGGATCTTCATGCATTTCTGTCCTGGTATGAAGCTAATCTAAATGCAAAGTAATGACTTTTTTAGGTCTCATGCCGGTTATAATCTCAAATTCGACTCTCATGTGGTCAACAAGGCCAGGGCTGTCATTTAGTCCACGGAGTTTGGCGATCCCACAACGACATAAAATTTGGCTTTCCCACCACTTTGTCCCCCACAACATTAATTTCAGACAGAATTTAATCTCTACAGAAATTTTTTCTTGTTATTTGCCCTTCATGGATAAAACTTGGATCCGGCTGTCCGGGCGTACTCGAACAGGAGATCCCCTGAATCTTCCCCTACCAATAACACCAGCAAACATTACGAGCCAAACTATCGATGTTAGATCATCTCAGCCCGTCTTACTGATCAAAAAAACGAACGAATACTTCATGGAGTCGGAGATGCTTCCTTCCGCCTTCATACTTTTTTTAAACTGTGACCTAAACTCCCACAACTACACTACTTTATCAGTGTGGCATGGCAGGGATATTTTTGGTTATGTCGCTAAAGGCAATTATCTTTAAGTATGGTAATATGAAAGATATGGATGTCTAGAGATTTAGAATTTACAGAAGGCAAATCCATTTTTGCCATTTTTATATTAAACTTACCGGCATTCTCCCGGACCACACTTCTGAATATCTTCTAGAAACTGGTCGTATTCGCTATTCCGATCTCCAACAGTTTCAACGTCAATCTGTTTTTCATCACGAATGTAGAAAATAACATAACGGTGCTTTTTGTCCTTCTTTATTTCCTCGTATGTTGTTTTGCATACATCCGATACAGTTACTCCAGAAGCCTGTCGATTATAAGAATTGGCATGAATAAGGCAACAAGGAAGACTTATCATTGGAATGTTAAAAGCTACATACACCTGGAGATATAGTGAAGCTTAATATAATATTTGTATCTTAGACAATAATAATCATATTCTGTCAGAACAGCTGACAGAAGTTTAAGCTCTTTTTCTGGGCTGTATATTGAAAATAAATGAATAGTGTTTTCCGATTTTTATATCGGTACACTTGTAGGTTCCTCTATATAACTAATGTATTTTTAATAGCTGATCCATTCATGAATAAAAAAGTTTCATAGATTCATAAAAATTATAATTTGCTAAAATATTAAGCTCCAGATATTTAATTTTGGTTAAGTCATACTTACTAGTCTTACGGTTTAGAATAGTGAAGCTTGAAAAACCTGAGTTTGATGAACATGTCTTAGGAAACAATATTATTCCGAGCAAACTCAGTTTTCAACCGATTCTTCCTATAGTTAGCATAGAAACAAACTGACGGACATGGCTATATAAACTGCTAATGATAATCTAGAATATCTGTACATTATGGAGTCGGAGATGTCTCCTTCTCTGCGTTACCCATAACATGACAAGATTATAATACCCTCTTATACCCGCTGGGTTAGAGATGTACCTATTGGATATTTAGGATATAACAAATATTTTAATTGTTTTCAATACGGACTATGAAAACTACTTTTTACACTTTTTACATAGTGTTGGTTAATGAAACAAAACAAAGCACGAGATTTTTATCAACTGCGGCTCACATCTTAACAAAAAAGTATATTTGATATATTTATTAAAAAGTAATAAAGTGATTAATAAGTGTATTAACTTTAAAATATTCTTCATCTTCATTGCTTATAAGGAATATAAATACTTATGTTTATATATTTTTATTTATTTAATTCGAATCGAATACACAACTCTTCGATGTTCGCTTTTTTTTCAGACATAATAAATGCACCGTTATCCTAAGCAGATGAACTATCCAAATGCCGGTAGTTAAAAGTCGTGTTCTTCATGACAAATTTGCAAACCACTTTATGTACATACATATATGTACATACATATATATATATACATACATATATATGTAAAGGCCTTTTGGGGTTGCAGACTTCTCTTTTGCCTTTTATTGTGCATTTGCGAATAATATTACCTAACGATTGATAAGACGTACACAAGGTATAAAAAGTAGAAAGACCAATCAAATTTCAATCGATGGCCTGCTACATAATATATGTACATACATATGACAAATAAATTTGATTTAGCCGGATACAAGATTGATCAGTATATCAAATAATAGGCTACTGAAAAACTATTTTATGATGTAGATATAGTAGATAGTGAGCTAGATAAAGTTACAGAGAATAACTAGCAAATCCCAAGACATTCATATTCATATGAATATTTTGCACATATATACATATATATAGACAAATAAAAATATAAAAAAGAACACTTGGTTAAATGATTGCAAAATTTTTTCATGTGGGTTACCAGTTCATTTTGGTTAAAGTTTCCTTAATATCGAATATGTATATTGACGGTCAAAAAGAATTTAAGATTTTTGCGTACATATATACATACAAAAATCAAATAGTAAATACAAAGAGCAAGTTTGTGTAAAATTTTAACCGGCATACCCACACATTTCCGCATGGACATGCACATTGAAAATGTGTATACTAAAATACTATTAAAAAATATATATACATTTATATATAAATTTCCATACATTTGTATTTATGTATAAATATACATAAATGTACAAACAACCGAAAATAGTGATGGCTCCGATTAATATTCCGAATATTACTCAGCATACTCTGACTAATGTCTTTGTATGTAATACATGTGTATGTATACCGATGTATCCATAAATATACAAGCATGTCTGCATGCATATACACATTCGTAAGTATACATATTTGGATTGAGTCTATATATATATATAACTTTATATACATATATGTGTAGATATAAATGTGTCTAACTAGCTTATATACTTATAACGCATTGTTATACACATGTTAAGGCTAACTTTTCTGGATTTATAAAAATAACTATATATCAAATAATTATATTTTTAGTGTATGCCACCATCGCGAATATTCATGAATCATCGTATTTTCAGTATGATGTGCCAAGATGTGAACGTACATACACATATGTATGTACCCATCTATATTTATTAATAAATTTCAACTTAAACCTACTATATAGCTTTTTAAGCCCTTACCATGTTTTCTGCAATATGCGAATACTCTTACAAAATTTATAAACCAATTGCAATGTATATATTTAAGTTTAAACAGAAATACTTCTTAGCCTTCCGACCACAACGAAAAACCGGACTAATCAATTTGGGTGGTGGTTCCAATATATCGATTAATGTATGAGTTGCTGGACTAATCAAAGATGGGTGGAATACATATTGTAAGTGTAAGCGAAATGGTGAAAAAGGAACAATATTGAAAGACATTCATGCATGGGAGAGATCGCAGTATTGGCACTCATTTACATGTTTCTGCCTGTCCAGTTAGTGTGTTTTGTTAATGTTGGCTATTGTATTTAAGGAAATGGACAATACATGGATCATAGTTATAATGCATAGCAATTAAATGCAACATGGTCTAAAATGGATATGTTTTGTTTGGCAGCAGGTTGTATTTTTTGTTGCTTTCTTTCCCTAAATTCCGCGTTAATATTTGAGAAAAACTGTAGTGTGGCGGCACATAATTAATATGTTGATGGACCGGCTGTCAAGGAAGATATGATGACTTATTAGAAAATTCTACCTCCAAATGGTGGCAAACGTTGTTTATTTGCTTATTCAATCTTCATATATAAAACCGTTTGTCCCGACTGACTTGCTGACTGACTGATTGCTGATCAACGCACAGACCATACCGTTAGAGCTAGGAAGATGATATTTTCACTATATTTCTTATTACCTTATGTGATGAAGGTGTACGTTAATACAGAGTTTTGGGAAATTCCACCCGCAATAGGGGAAAAATCGCGAAAAACCTTTGTATGCAACTTGTTTGTTTACCATCCGATCTTTAAATCGATCAAACTCATTTTTAAATTCATTTGATGGATGTTTCACACTTTTTGAAAAAAGCATTCACTTATAGTACTCTCAAATATCCTGTGTAGACATTGTGCTAAATTCCCTACCCCCATAACTTGGTCAAATCTCATCCGATTTCCACGAGGTTCGGGTCTTTGTTTATTTATTTTATACGTACCATGGGCAAGGCTGGGGTATACGCGCTGGTATAATTATAAACAAATTTGCCAGGTTCTGCTGAAATTTGTTTTTCAGAAACAGAGATAAAATATATTTTTGACCGAACTTTATCGAGGCAATTGTTGAAGTGTAAAGAAACATTACAAAAGTAGATAAGATTTTAGATACCTAAGAAGCGTAAAGTACCTAGTCATCATAGTTAGTTCAATCAGCATACGTGTTCCATATCCATAAATTCAATAACGACGCTAGTTTCATTTCAAAAGAACTGGCAACTCGAAACACAGTCGGAATAAATAGATCAACTCCAAGTTTGAATTAGCAGGTAAAAGAATAATATATCTGTAGTGCTGTTCGTGGAGTCTTTTGGTGGAAAATACCTCACGTCTATTTAAGTTAATATGAATGTTATCATATCTTTCTGGTATTTTTAAGGTGAGTCAAAATATAATCAAATCTCAAACTAAATTCATAAATAAATGTATCTGACGCGAATGTAACGCATGCAGAAAGCACATACGAATGTTCAAATAATTATCAATAAAAAAAAACAATGTACCAGAGATATTATACATTTTAATTTAAATGCTATAAAGATTTGTCAACAAAACGCCATTGGAAGTTATAAAATAGGTATATTTTAGATGTATATTTATGTACATTCATTTTTGTAAAGTGAACTAGTGATTTCTGCGAAAAATCAATATTTTTAGTATGTACATATAAATATTTGTCCGTATGCCTCTTTCAAAACCCGCTTCCTTAAATCTGCTGTGACAAAAACTAATAACAGTTTTCCAAATATATAATAACTTTGATTTGTAGTGTATTTATTTAACGTAGTGTCTTTTGTTTCATCTGTGCAAAAATATGCAAAAAGTCAATACGAATACATTTTTACATGCAACTAAAAGGGGCGTGCCCTTTTAAAATAATGTATGCATGTATGTTAAGTGCAGGAAAAATAACCAATATGCATACATACACACCTTTGCCAGTACATACAAGTTTTCATTGTTAGCTTTCCATAAAAAAATAAAGTAAAACATTGTTTGCATAAACTTTGGGTTAAATATGTTTATACATACATATGTAATTGAAATTTGTTGTGCTCGTAAATCAAGCGCGATCAGCAAAGAACAAAAGCTTACAATCTAGGCATGGAATAAAAATATAGGACTCAAAGTTTATCTTTTACAATAGGGCGTATTGATAATCATAAATAAAAAATACCCTTTACGGAATCTATCTTACACATACTGATGTATATATAAAAAAAACTCATTAAACTACAAGCTGCGCCTTTTCCGCATAGACATTGCTTCTTCTACATATGTGTGTATTTTGGTATTTATTTTGGCATGTCTGTATGTGTTTTGGTATTTATGTAGCTACAAAGGAGAGTGCAGAGCATATATGTACATAGTCTGAGAGTATACTGTTTATACCTTGAAATATATTGAATACGGACGGTGTTAGGGTTCTGTGCAAATGCTAATAGCAGGCAGAAGGAAGCATCTCCGACCCCGTAAAGCCCTTTATAAACGTAGGCCCTTGCGCTCATACATACGAACGGACGGACAGAAAGACAGACGGACATGGCTATGTCTCAATTATCGTTGAAATCAAAACAAAGTGTAAAAATTGATTTTGCAATAGGGTAACGATTTTCTGAAGAAAAGGATGTTTACCGACTCAACAAAGCTCTTAAAAGTACAGGGTCCTGGTGATTACAATTTTGCTCTAAAAATTGTATTGTGATTGTAAAATGTTTGCCAATTAAAGGCAAGCCGGCTTTGCCATGTTGGTCTAACGACCAACAACACCAAAAGTGAGCATGTTGTCTTTAAAGTTATTGAAAGAAGCAAGTCCTAGTCCATAGCCCTTAGCTATAACTACTTCAGCTTATAAGCCACGAAACAACGACAAAGCTAGCAAACCCAAATACGTTTGTTTTATAAAGCTATATGGAAGATATTTGGGAATGGCAAACTAGTTAGTTTTGCAATCTACCCCATTCTGCTGCACTTGTATCATCTCGTCTTGGAGTGGCCTCCATCTGATCCAGTGCTGTAGTCTTGACGTTGTACGCAAATTGACAGAGAACAGCCTCTATGACATATTCCAAGAACTCGACATCTTCTAGGCTTGGACATGTTAATCACGGAAACTTTTCTTAATTTGCCATCTGCGCTTTTCTGCACTTGCAGTTTTATTTTTGCCAATTCGTTTTCCAAACCTAATTAAGGGTAATGGAATGTTATCAAAAAAATGTGTAACGCATGGCAGGAGACATCCCCGACACTTATCCGTGATAGGCATTAGCATCCTCAATATACCATGTCCGTCTGTTTTCTTCTATGAAAAGTAGTCTCTTAGTTTTAAAGTTATCGTCCGCCTTTTATTGCAGACAGTGAATGAACGACTTCTTTTATATATATATATTGTATGTATTATATGTATATATTTATATATATATTGTAAAGCTAAGGCAAACGAGAACGGAGTGCATTTGGTTTTGGTAGAAAACTCTTGTTATTTTGATACATACATAAACAACAATTTTCTTTTGTTCCAGATTTTAGACTGCTTTTAAAATGAATCCTCAACAAAATTCAAATTTGGAGCAGTCATTGGTAACGGAAGCGGGTCATATACAAGCCCAATATTCTGCTTTTCAAAACTTTGAGCAATACACCGCAGCCGGATATACAAATACACCATTATATATTTCAAAGCCAACTGGTATTGGAACTATCACGCGTATAGCTCCTCATTGCTCTGCAATTGGATCTCAAAGTAAAATAGAAACAGCTCCACAAGAAGTGGCTATGCCCGGTATGGAAGGCCATACATTAGTTCCAACCGTAAGATACATACAAACTCCACAGTTTGATGAAGCAGGTGATTTTGGTATACCTGTCCTACCACAGTGTGGGCTAGAACCTCATTATACAGACGAACCATCTATGCCATATGGTTATACTTCAGATGCCAATTATGGATTGCCCGGTGTAAGTGCAAATATAAAACAATTTGCTTCGAGACCATTCGACAATAACCTTAATGGATCTGAATCAGCTATAGATTCTCAATGTAGATCTTTTGAGAGTCAAGGCGATTTCAAATTAGTACCATTTAACACAAGTTCACTAAACACTGTTCCACCCAGAGTCACAGACAAAGAGGATTTCATTGGTGGATCGGACAGTGATCTTTGTTCAACAATGAGATGGCGTGACCCAAACCTTTCAGAAGTAATAAGCTTTCTAAGTAATCCTAATAATGCTATAAAAGCGAATGCTGCTGCATACCTTCAACATTTATGTTATATGGATGATCCAAACAAGCAGCGTACAAGAACTTTGGGAGGAATACCACCTTTAATTCGTTTATTATCATATGATGCGCCAGATATTCATAAGTAAGTGCCCAAACCCAAATGAATTTTATGTTATATCCTGAGGTGAGTAGATTACATTACAATTACAAATGTATACACTAAATCCTTGGGCACATACATTTTACAGCAATATTCAATGGCAAAAAAAAAACACGACCGTTCAAGTTAAATTAAATTGCCTATTATTTTTTGATCATTCAACGCACACTTGTATATACTGGTATTTAGAGTCTAAACATAAGTCTGGTCCTACAAAGTTATATTCATTAAAATCAGGATTTTTGAACTGGTAAAAAAAAATTATGAAAAAATATTGCAATTTTTTGTTTTGGGTTGTTAAAATGCTTACAAGTTTCCTGTTTTTAAAAAGTTTTTTTAACCACCAATTTTCTACTTTTGTCGGAGCAGCTTCCAAATAATTTGAATATTTTGATTAATATTGACAATCTCATTCTCTTGGGAATGGACTTATATCAATGCAGAGAAGCTTGACTTATGTATCAAAAATTTAATAAATACAATACTACAAAACCTCCTATACTAATTATAATTGTTTTTTTTTTTGTTTGTTTTAGAAATGCTTGTGGGGCATTACGCAATTTATCATATGGTAGACAGAATGATGAAAATAAACGAGCAATAAAAAATGCCGGAGGAATAGAAGCTTTGGTACATCTTCTTTGTCGGTCTCAAGAAACGGAAGTAAAAGAATTGGTAACTGGAGTTTTATGGAATATGTCTTCCTGTGAAGACATTAAACGGTCAATTATTGATGAGGCGCTGGCTGCTATAGTATGTAACGTAATTAAACCCCACTCAGGCTGGGATCCTATCTGTTGCGGGGAAACATGCTTTTCAACAGTATTTCGAAATGCGTCTGGAGTTTTGCGAAATGTCAGTTCTGCTGGCGAGCACGCACGAGAATGCCTTCGTAACTGTGAGCACTTGGTTGAATCTCTTCTCTACGTTGTGCGATCTTCCATTGAAAAAAACAACATAGGAAATAAAACAGTAGAAAACTGCGTCTGCATTCTTCGCAATCTCTCGTATAGATGCCAAGAAGTCGAAGATCCAAATTATGATAAACATCCTTTTATTATTCAAGAAAGGGCTGTTCCGTCGTCTTCAAAAGGTAACACACGTTGTTTTTCAATATAATTATATTAAGTTGTGATTATTTATATCCAGGTGAAAATTTGGGATGCTTTGGGACAAGTAAAAAAAAGAAGGATTTGGCATTAAATGAGTCGCAACAGGACTACATATTTTCCACGGAATATTCAAAGAATTCAGGAACAACGAATAAAACAAACAAAGGATATGAGCAGTTGTGGCAACCTGAGGTGGTACAATTCTATCTTTCCTTACTGCAAAGTTGTTCAAACCCAGAAACTCTGGAGGCCGCTGCTGGAGCAATTCAAAATTTGTCTGCTTGTTACTGGCAACCAAGCATTGATATTCGAGCTACTGTGCGCAAAGAAAAAGGGCTTCCGATACTTGTAGAACTTTTACGGATGGAAGTTGATCGTGTCGTTTGTGCTGTTGCCACTGCACTACGCAACCTTGCTATTGACCAACGAAATAAAGAATTGATTGGCAAGTATGCTATGCGCGATTTGGTACAAAAACTTCCGTCTGGGAATGCTCAACACGACCAAAATACGTCAGATGATACCATCACAGCAGTATTGGCAACCATTAATGAAGTCATTAAAAAGAATCCAGAGTTCGCGCGTTCTCTTTTAGATGCAGGTGGTGTAGATAGACTTATGAATATAACAAGACGTAAAGAACAATATACTTCGTGTGTTATAAAGTTTGCTAGTCAAGTTTTGTACACAATGTGGCAGCACCACGAACTGCGTGAAGTATATAAGAAAAATGGATGGAAGGAGCAGGATTTTGTTAATAAACACTTTGCAGCTCACAGCACCCCACCAAGCTCACCAAATAATGCAAACAATACGCTAAATAGACCAATGGCATCTCAGGGACGAACGCGTTACGAGGATAGAACAATTCAACGTGCCCAGAATTCGTCATATAGAAATAAAGATGGAACTGGAGCTGTCATGTCCAGCAACGATTCAGCATTGTTGTCAGAAATGGTTCGAAAACAATTATAAAGTGTATATTTGTTTTTTATTTTACTAGTTATATATGCACACTATATAACTCTTAAAATAACTAAGAGGTGAAAAAATAATTGTTTTACTGGGGCTTTTTACTGTTTCTATGGTGGTGGAGTGTATGAAAGTAAGATTTGGTTGTTACATTTTTTCTGTCAGTAGACATTTATTACATATCAATGCAAAGTAAACATTTTAAGTATGTGCGAAAAAAATTATTTTTAAACATTTAGAGCTGGAAATCCGAGTATTTTCTCAGTTCATTTAGAATACGTTAACACCATTAAGCTTACTTGCTATTCTCTGTAGTAACATCATACTGAAACGAATTAGTGATTAGCATGTAAAAGTAAAGTTCTGTCCGCTAAAAATATCTTTGTTGGATTCGACGAGCGCTAAAATCAAATGCCACCATAATTTTCTAATGTAGTTTAACGACGGGTAAGTTTTTCTTATACTTGGTGCAATTGTGCAAATGATTGTAACAGGAGTATATATATAGCCAAATGATGAATAGTCGGATAAAACTAGCCATGTCCGTTGGTCTGTGCGTTGTTCCATATGTATAAACGCGTCGATTTCAAAAGCTATATGAGTTGGGCATATGGAATCTTGGTTGCAATTGGTAGTATAAAGCATAAATCAATATATGATTTCAGCCTTAAAATTTGCTTGTCAGATCGTAAGGAGTTAAAGTGCTAAGACGAATTTGTTATGTAGCTACAAAAAGTTAAATGGACCCCATTTCGTGGGTGTATCATAGCATGCGTGTTCAAGTACATCTGGTAGAGTCCTTGTCGGGTACTTTTGACTAGACTTGCTTGTTTCGGCTATTTCGCATTAAACTACATCAGAAAGTTGATAAATTTATTATTTAGTGGCCGCGTAATTGTATATAATTATTTTTATATATTTTTTTTTTAATGATTCGATTACTTTTTCTGGAGCTGTAAAAAAGACCCTTAGCCCTTAGAATTATATAAATATAAAGACCCCAAAGAACAAATTTTGTGTTTCCTAAGTTATTGTAGTAAAAATTTTTGTTTCCTTTGATACTTTATAAGAATAGCATGGATAAACATAATTATAAGAGGTGTGATTTATTTCAGACCGACTTTATGCATTTGGCTACAAATAAATATTAGATTTGTGTAAATGTATGTATATTTATATATTGTTACACAATTAAAAGCAGTGGGTAGGGTTTAATCTCGCATACCGAAGCGGTCATGAGAAAATATTAACTTGAATAATTTGTATTGTTTTTTACTAAATTAAACAAGAATAGTAATTCGGGGTTTGTCATAAAACTAAAATATATTTTTTATTTTTAATTTTAATATAAACATTAAAAAATGTATATCTTAAAATCAATAGTCAAAATAAATAGTTTTCTGCGGGTCGCTGAAGGTTTATTACTTGTGCCGACGCCAGATACGTAATATTTCTATATTAATCAAACATCAGTGTTTTTGTAAGAAAGCGTTTGCAACGTACATGCATATCCTGCTCTACCGATCTCATTCGTATAACGTAAGACTCCAACTTGTTTTTTGTACTCATCACAAAGCGTCCGGAAGGTTTCACGGAAGCCATATTTAGTTAAATATTTAGGAGATAAAGCAGAATAGTTACGTTATAGTCTAGATGGGACAGATGAGTTTAATTGGTTAGTCAACACACGGGACAATTTCGTCAAAGATTTCTAAATAAGAACAAGTAAGAGGCCCTAGTCGTGAGCTCCCGACCAGCGGATACTCTGAACCCCTTTTCTACCAACACCAAAAAAGCAGTAATAAAAATACAAATTAGTTCCCTCGATAGGACTCGAACTCGTAATATATCACGGTACATGTCGCCGCCTCTACTCAATAGCCAAACCAACCAGCACGTACACAGCACAGAAAACAATCAATCGCAATTGCAATGCTGTTGATAGAATTCAATAAAAACGCGCGCGAATGTGATTGTGTACATGTGTACAGAAATTCTTGCGCTTTGTGCTAGCTGCCGCTGACACCTGGGCTGCCAATATATATATATATATATATATATATAACCACACGTTTTCTTTAATAACTGCTGTGTTGCTTAACCGATCCTTATGAAATTTTCAACAGTAGATCTTATTGTACTTAAGCATATTTTTATATTCCCAAAAAGTCAATTGCATTAAAATTGCGATTTTAATTGGTGGGCAATACAAATTGCTTTACTTAGATGATTTATAGCAATTTGGTGGTAGCGATATATTTTAAGTATATATTTTAGGTCAGTATCAATAGCTCTAGCCAAGCTTGTCTGACCCTATGTATGAATGCAAGAATCTCAGAACCTATGAGGTCGCGACTTGAAATTTGGCATGTAGGTCCTCTTAGTGCATGCGCAGTAAGAGTTTATTTCCGATAATCGATAACTTGTCCCGTTTCCAAGTAATCGATAAAAATCGTTTTCGTAGTCTTGTTTTTTGAGCAAATCTCGTAAATTATTAAAGGTTTTGTCTTGTTTGTGGGCTGTGTTGTATTAGATGTGTTTTTCGTACCTGTTTAGGGTGGAGAGTGAGTGGAATTCTATATACTATCCGTACCGAAACCGAAGAAATAACCAAAATATAGGTAATAAGATCACGATGAGTCAATTATATTAACAACTCAGCCCTCGAGCTCAGGTTGGAGCAACTGTTCGCCAAGCGCAAAAAATAACTGCTTCCAGAATGACCTCCCTTAGGGAGCACTGAGAGCTCCGCCACATCGATGTGTTTCTTCTCATGGAAACTCACTTTTGCTCCCGTATCACCCTCAGAGTGCCAGGCTACACTCTTCACACCGCTAACCACCCAGACAAAACAGACAATATGGAGGAGCACGAATACTGAGCAGGTCGTCCTTGTCATACCATCCGCTTGAGTCGTCCTGCGCTCTTCTATGTCACTGAAACCGAAGGCATGGAAGTCATACCCACGGAGAGGCAACTTGCTATCCCTAAAGAGGTCTACAAGGGATTCGGACTAAGAAGCTTTCAGGACTTGACCTTGGATGACCTTCCACTATTGTTTGAGCTAGAGGAGACTCATAAGTGGATCGTTGGTATCCGCCAAATGCTCCCGCCGCGCTCTTACTTGGACGTCTACCGGACTTGCTTCGAGGACACCATGGAGCTCAACGTCGTAATAAATACAGCAAGTGAACTGTAGAGCTATGTCGACCACCGCACAGCGAAAATAACAGAAGCTGCCAGACGTGCAGCGCCGAAAACTTCCGACGTGCACTAACACCTTTAGAAGCTCCCTACTAAGCCCAGAAGTCAGGAGTCTTCTTGAGGACAAAAAGCGTCTGAGGAGGCTGTACATCCGCAACGGTGATCCCTCTGCCAAGGCGGAAATGGTCAGCGCGTCCAACCAGCTCTGTCGACGCTGGCTAGGACTTAAAGGGAAAACCTAGACAGTATTCTGGAAACAGCTGGGCATGACGGCAACAGCACCTTCTCAGTGTGGAAGCTCACTAAAAGCTTTAAAAAGCAAACTATTTTTACCCCTCCGATCACGGATCACTTTGGCCTCTGGCTGCGATCGGATGAAGAGTAGGCAAATGCGTTTGCTGTCCACCACAAGCAACGGGAACGTGCGAAAATCATCATGATCGCCATACCCGGTAAACCGGTAACGCAGCTGGAATCATACCACCCTATAAGCCTGCTGCCGACGCTTTCAAAAGTCTTTGAGGGACACCTACTAGGTCGATTTCTCGAGCTCGACGAGGTCACGCGCCTGGTATCGGACCATAAGTTTAGCTTTAGAAAATCTTACGGCTGCCTCGAGCAGGTCGAGGTAGTTGAAGGTGAGCTGGAGGTATTCGAACAGAAGGAATACTGCGTTGGAGTGTTTCTCGACGTCAAACAGGCGTTTGACAAGGTCTGGCGCGATAGCCTTGGCTTAAAAACCAACGCCCTACTCCTTCGCTATATTTAAGCATCCTGAGCTCCTTTCTGGCGGGACCCACCTTTAACGTGGCCGTCAAAGACGAAAGCTTGTGTGTCAAAGGCATCAACGCAAGTGTTCCACAAAACAGCGTCCTCGGCCCGGTGCTGTACACGCTCTACACGGCCGACCTCCCAACACTAGGACAAAGCAGAGAACCTCAGCTCTGTGAGACTGCCCTTCCTGGATTCGCACGAATCCTTACAGGCTACAACAAATGCTGTGCAGGACTGGCTTCTGCTGGTCGAAACTTGGACAGCTAACTGGAACATCGCCATAATCAGTGCCAAGTCCGCTTGCGCTAACCCAGACTGGTGCCAGGGGCTACGGTTCGATGAAGGAACCATTAAGCACACCAGCTCATTCTGCTACTTGGGAGTCCACTTGGACCGTAAGCTCATATTGGGGCCCAGTATCTCAGCAACAACAGCAAAATGCTTGAGAAGTCTCCAAAAGCTCAAATGGCTATTAAAGCTGCTTATTAAAACGATGTTAGCGCCCTGCTGGACATACGCTATCCAAGTCTGGGGCACGGCGTCAGCGATCTTAAACTTATTCAATAGCCGCTACGCCAACAAGCTGCTGCGGCATCCAAACGCGGTCGCCAGGGTTCCGGCTGACGCCATCAGAGAGTAACGCTTCCAAAGATTACACCCCTGCGACCTACCCACAAGGCGCCTCGTCTAAATACCACACAGTATAACGTCATGTCTCCCATTATGAATATCTCATCATTTGAAATATTCCTCAGAGTTCATTTAAAAAGCTTCATACTTGTAACTATACTTTCATCTCACAGTCATTCGCTTGGTAGAGATCAGAAGGTACTGATCGATTCCAGCGCAAAATAAAATATATTGTTTAAAAAAATACGTAAAGTCAGATCGAACGATGATAGCCTACAAGTTCAATACCGTATTGAACGAGACAAGGACAGCATCGCTTTTATGCGTTGGAATGATATTCGCATAGCAGTAACTAATGTTTAGTGTAGTCGCGTCCACAATAAGACTTCCTCGATTTACAATTAATCAGTAACAAACGTACACTTTTAGCAGGCACTACAACAAAATGTTTTATTTTTTAATATTCGTTTTTTCGACATGCCGGAAATATCTTTTTCTTCCTTTTATATTTTTGTTATTTAATATTCAATCATTTCGCTTCGATTACTTATGACTTCAGAGATTTACACTAAACATAACCTCATTAATTATTTTGTATTTCGTTTATTTTTTTTGTATCCGATGTGATCCACTTGGTAATGCAGTAATTGATATATGTTATATATGGTATAGTATAAATAATTGTAACCAAACAAAATTTAATCTGGGCCGTTATCAATTAATTGTTATTAAAAACTAAGCTCTATGTTTCGCCGGTTGCGCTACCGCTGTTGCCTAAAATCGCTGCTGGGGCAGTCAGTAAATGCAGCATAGGAAGCTCGCGCAAGCTGGGCGGAACGACCAAGAGTAGTTTATTCTTAAAATTCCAGTGAATATGGAAACTCTATTTTTTTTACTATAAAATACTTACATACGATATATCGATAGTTTTCTAATCTTTGTTTGTATGTACATATGTATATGTAACTTTTTGGAATCCTGTAGATATACATATTTTTAAAGTGAAAAGGCAGATTTACTTAAATTATAATCTTAAATTATAACACAATAATTTGAATGTGTGAACAGTGATTGTGCTTACGCCTATGGCTATATGTGTGTATCAATATTACAACGAAAAAAAAATATATCCAACCATAAAGTTATTTGTATGCCTATAAATGCAGGTGTACCCTGAAAGTTAAATTATAAACTGACTCGCCGGCTATAAATATTTGTTGTATAAAATGTTGTAGGAGCATATGTGTTTTAAAATAAAAAAACAATCAACGCAAAAATATGTTCAGGAGTACCTAAAAAGTGCGTAAAAATAATATAGAACACTCCATAAGTCGGAATTTGTGTAAGTAGTATTTAACGTTTATATACTATGCAGACGAATCATAAAAATAAACATACACAAGAACATATTAACATGTCAATAAAATACAGATGTAGGGCATTAATTTAATTGATTACAAACTTGAAAGTTACCCTTGGGAACACAATTTTTGTTGATGAAATTACAGGTTGGGACATAGCATTAAATATGTACATGTATTTTCGTGTGTCTCTGTGTAAGATAAAGTTTTCTGATTTTAACCACGCCCGTCTCGTATAATAGCGTAAATATTTATGGATATTCACAGTTACATGCAGCGTAAAGTGCTCTGGCAGTTTTACTAAAACAAAATGTAATAAAATGAAGCCGCACTTTATACTCTCCTCTGCAATCCTCATCTAAGTCTATTTGGTAATTGCAGAAGTGCAAAATATAATTGGGAAGGTATAATCCTTTCGCGATTTCTAACACTAAGCGTTTTGACCAAAAATACGGAGAAGGTAGTCAGAAAGCATCGTGGCAAATTAATCATCAAACAGACAAAGGCAACACAACGGTTGTAATGTATAAAATCAATTATCATGCTAAGAAGAATGTGTTATTAAATGAAAACCTGTATAAGCTGAACCCTGATGGAGACAGATGTCTATATAATACTGCACTAGGACCTGGGTTGACAAAATAATGTAAAAGAAAAAAAATAAAAAACTAGAAAGAAGGGCTATCTTCGGAACGCCGAAGATTTAATGCCCTTGCAGATCCAACTTTTTCATAATGCTCGCGGTGCTTTGCCCGTATCGAAGACGTGCAGGGAAAATAGTTGATGCCGAGTATGGTTAAGATATCTTGAAAAACAAAAAGCTGTTCATACAAATTAATTATCGACCGATCGTTCCTATGGCAGCTATATGTTAATGGTCTCCGATGTTGATAGGATTGCATATACATATATGAGGAGCAAAGTAAAACTAATAAATGCCGAGTTTGGTCAACATATCTTGATAAACAAAAAAGTTTTTCACACAATAACCTACTTTTCGATCGTTCCTATGGCAGCTATATGATATAGTGGTCTGATCAAGCAGGTTCCGACATATGTCTTGCGTGCAACAGAAAGTGGGAAAGCCAAACCTTATGAAAATCGGATAAGATTTGACCGAGTTATGGGAGTGGAAAATTTCGGTCTATCCCTAAGTAGGATATTTAAAGGTGCCATTTTTACATAAATTTTGACCTAGAATAATGTTGCCAGATTTAGATGCAAAAAGCCAAACCTTATAAAAATGACCTCCTTTGGGTGATCTCAGGGAAATAATTTGAGTGGATACAACGGAGATATATTCGTTTTTGACTAACATAATAATAATATTTTTTTAATAGTTAAATTAATTAATGGAGTAACTTATAAAAGTAAATTTTAAATATATATATATATATATATGTGTGTCTAATGTTTATTGGTACCTTCATTAAAAATGAGATGAATTAGTTTCTTGGCAACAATTTTTAATAATTAATTTTTAATGTTAATGGTTATTCAGAATATTTACCTACTTACTTTTTAGCTATATTATTTCAATTGACGAATAGTTTGAGTCAATATAAAGAATTAAAAATAATAATTTCCGTCCGCTAAAAGATACCAATTTTCTACAGATCCAGCCCAAAAAAAGGAAAGGTTTACTATATGGCACCTGCCTGTAGGCACCGACTAGAGCACTCTTAGTGTTTTTTTTTTAGCTGGGTTATTTTACTGCGACTACAATTAAAATATTTGTACATTTCGATTTTAAGTTATTGAAAATAGATTTATTATTCTCATGAATCATATTTACTTTATTTTTAATATCTAGATAAACAAACCATAAGATGGAGGATGAAAATCAGTCCCTGGTTCCGGTTCCAACTGTAATTAAAAATGAAGAAATACAGAATTCATGTTCAAGCTCAAATGCTATCAATTATGAATCACCAATAATGTTGTTAAGTGATTCAGATGTGACTTCAACCAAACAATCTTTAGATCCAATAGAGAGAATTAGTGATATGTCCACAGTATTAAACTCAAACATTAATGTTGAATGTGTCACTGCATTAGCATCAAAAGAATTGAAACAAAATTCAGTTGATTCACCCCATGGACATAAACGTAAAAATACAGTAACGAAGGATGAAAGTACAAGCAATAAAAAAGGCTTGATGACAGCCGAAGAAAAAAAAACTAATTATCTCAGGAGAAATATAAGAGATGTGATGAATGAAAACAATTTAGATACAACAACTCTTGCGGCTCAAAGAGAGGAGTCCGAACGCTTAGCCCGGGTTGCCGGACAGCAAAAATCAATGCGTGAAATAAGAAAACAAGAAGTACACAAAAATATTTTTCGCATTTTAAATTTTGAGGATTCAAATCAAGTTAACTGTGGCTCGCAACCAACTCCTTTTATGAATACTAGTAATAGTGTTGGCCTACCCGAAGATGACTTGGCTTCAGTAACTTGTGATGAATCAAATAGTAGTTTAAGTTGCAGTATTGAGGATGTACTAGATAAAGACACTTGTACCGAACCCTCAAATGAAGTAGTTACAATTGACGACAGTTCAGATGACGATTGTATATTACTGTCGGAAGAAGAGGATGATTTGATCGAAAGCGACGATGCAACAAATAGTGGAATGCATGTCAAAGATCTGTATAATATTCCTGATGAAAATGGACGTGTAGTTGTAAATATTGCGCATCCTGAAGGAGAAGAAACATTGTATTTAGCTCCTCAAATAGCTAAAGTTATAAAACCCCATCAGATTGGCGGTGTACGATTTTTATATGACAATATAATTGAGTCTACACGAAGATTTAAAAAATCGAGCGGATTTGGATGTATACTTGCGCATTCAATGGGACTAGGCAAAACTCTACAAGTTGTTTCCTTCTGTGATATATTTTTAAGGCACACATCCGCAAAGACGGTTTTATGCGTAATGCCAATTAATACATTACAAAATTGGTTAAGTGAATTTAACATGTGGATTCCTCGTCAATCTGCAGATTTAAATGTTCGTCCCCGAAATTTTGAAATTTTTGTACTAAACGATCAACAAAAAAACCTTTCTGCTCGAGCAAAGGTTATTTTAAATTGGGTACACAAAGGGGGAGTACTTTTGATCGGATATGAATTATTCCGATTATTGGCATTAAAACTAGTTTCTACACGTAAGAAAAGAGGCAAAAACTCGCATATAAATGATGTGCATGATTCAAGCAAAGATCTAATGAACTTGGTGTATGAAGCTTTGGTAAAACCTGGACCGGATTTAGTTATTTGTGACGAAGGCCACCGAATAAAAAATTCCCATGCTGGTATATCCCTTGCCTTAAAGCAAATACGAACTCGTCGACGTATAGTTTTAACCGGATATCCCTTGCAAAACAACTTGTTGGAATACTGGTGTATGGTGGATTTTGTACGACCTAATTATTTGGGAACAAGAACAGAGTTTTGTAACATGTTTGAGAGACCTATACAAAATGGTCAGTGTGTGGACTCAACACCGGATGATATAAAGCTAATGAGATACAGGGCTCACGTGCTTCATTCTCTACTATTAGGTTTTGTTCAACGGCGCTCACATACTGTGTTACAATGCACTCTGCCACCAAAATTGGAGTATGTTATTTTGGTTCGAATGACTGCATTTCAACGGAAACTTTACGATACCTTTATGACCGATGTTGTAAGAAAAAAAGCATTTCCTAATCCATTAAAAGCTTTTGCTGTCTGCTGTAAGATTTGGAATCATCCGGATGTTTTATATAACTTTCTTAAAAAATGTGAGACTGATTTAGATTTAGATATTGAAATAGAAGAATCTTCTAAGAGCACTACAAGTCCAGTCATCGATTCAAACTTTTGCGCTACCGATAAAGTTGAACCAATGATCGCTCAACCAACTAAGAATGGAAGCTATGACCGTGTACCTTTAAGCTCGGATATAAATAAAATCTACTCTAATAAAAGGTAATTTATTCATAACCAAGTTTTAAAAGTTTTTTTGTTTAACAATGTTCTGGTTTTCAGTTGTGGGAATTACAGTACGGAAAAAGAGGATCAACTTAATTTTGGTACTTACAGCTCCGAAGGGAAAGGCAACTATTGGTTGGATTCCAGTATACCTTCCAAACCGAGTTATATTGAAGTTATAAAACAAACTGATTCGAGCATGGCAAAAGAATTTGAAACTATTACTGGCTCCTCGGAAATAGTTGACCTTGATACAAATGAAATAAAAACAGTTGAAAGGAATATTCACCCAACTTTACTTAATCAACAGCAAAATGTTGAAGGATTAAACATAAATTCAAGTGAAAATAACAATTCAAGTAAACAGAGCATTGGCAACATAATAAATGACACAAATAAAAAAGCAATTAAGCCAAAAAGAAATGATGAATTTTCATGCTCTTGGGCGCTTGACATTATGAAAAACTACATATCTGGTCAAATATCAAGTTCACCAAAAATGGAAATATTTTTCTGCATTATGAAAGAGAGCATATTTCAAGGTGATCGAATATTGTTATTCAGCCAAAGCCTATTGACATTAAATCTAATTGAAGGGTTCCTTAAATCAAGTTATGTACCATGCAGTACAAACTTTTGGATGCGAAACAGCTCTTATTTTCGTAAGTATTGAAACACATTTTTTGTATTATCAATTGGGGAAAGTTCAAAGTATCTTATTTAAAATTGTCCTTTGCTACCTTGCTTATTATATGGTAATCGCCGATGTTGTGGAAAATTCCACCCGAAAGCAAAGAAAAATCGAGGAAGGTCATTGTATGAAACAATCAATCAATCAAACAATCAATCAATTAATTTTAGATATGTTTTTACAAGGTGTTTTTATGAAAGATTTATGTTTCTTACGATCGGTCTTAAACATACTTATTTAAAAAGCTCTACTTAAGGACTTAAAGAATACGTGTTGGTTTGTAGGCTACCAATGAGCTTCAGGTTTTGGAGGCTGTAATCGTGAGAGCAATGCAGGCGTAGCCTCTCGCGTCGCTGCGTGTTATAGCGGACACTATAGGTATCTTTTTTAATAACCCGTTATGATTAACGTACTGAGTCCCGTTTATGGACACCTTGTTATCATAGGTTTTGTCTGGGACACTAAGATTTGCGTCGTTGATAATGATGACACCATCGTCGACCACGGCTACTAGGTCCAGCTGTCCCGATTGGGTGCTACATTGCACGACGGTTCTAGAAACCAGCTGTTGGGTGCAAGTGAATGTTAAGATCTTCTTGCAAAAGGTGGTTCCCACAGCTGTGTCACATTGCTTGCTAATTTAGAAAGAATTTAAAGTGATATATTATTACCAAGCTGAATTGACCTTGAGACGGATCAATACTAGGTGTTACGCTAAAGGGGTCAAGAAAACTACTTGTCAAAGATTACTGTGAAATAAATTATATTTTTAAGTTATATATATAGCTTCAAGAAAATAATAAATACAACATTACCTAATTTTTATATATTTTAAGGCTTAGATGGTTCGACTTCATCGCAAGAAAGAGAAAGGCTCGTCAATGAATTTAACGCAAATCCTAATATTAAGCTTTTCCTAATCTCTACAAGAGCGGGATCCTTGGGTATTAACTTGACTGGAGCTAATAGAGTAATAATATTTGATGCCAGTTGGAATCCTTGCCATGACACTCAAGCAGTATATAGAATTTATAGGTAAGTAATTTATTTGCGGCACACCTTGGATACCATAAAAAAAAGTGACATTCGCAAAAAAATGTAAGAAATGTTGACAGTGTAATTAGGTTATAAGATGTCTATTACCAAAATCCTATCACCATCGGACTACACTATCATATAGGATGGTTGAAAAAAAGAGTTTCTCTATGGAATACTTTTATAATTTTCGGGTCATCGAGCTTCAGAATCCTCCGCAAGGCCGTACGCTATATGTGTACAAGAGTATTGCATTTTTGGCGTTCTAGTGATTACCGCTTCTTCTTGGTTTTATTTATTTTAGATTTTGATTTCCTTATAAATTAAAACAAACGCAGCTCTTCCTCAGTATAATTGGCTGATTCTATAGGAGTTAGCCATTGAGACTGTGGCAATTGTAGCCATTCTGGTTCATGCAACCATAGATCATTGGCCACGAGACCATTTGCTGGAGTTGGTCTGATCTTGGCGACTCTATTAGCCGCAAAGGTCGTCCATTTGCATTGTGGCTTGCTAAGCCAGTCTAGCCCTATGGTAGAGTCTGTCCAGCAGATCTTGACAGAAGATCTTAGCACGGACCACGAATTGAGCTAACCCTCCCGCTGAATGGAACAGCTTGGCGATTTGTGAAAGCACCTCACGGTTCGTATAGGATTGCTTCACGTCGATGTCGGGGGGGGGGGGGGGGGGGGGGGGGGCGAAGAGGATAGTAAAGAGTAAAGATCCAAGATGGCTACTGTTGGGTTGCCAATGTTTTTTAGCAGCTGTTTTGAGAACTAGACCCAATAATTTAAAATTATTTGGCCTTTCACAACAACATAACAACAGCTGATTCGCTAAACTACGTGTAGGTCCTATGCTAATGAGATGTGACTCCTGCAGCTACCTTGAGGTAAACCAGAAGTAACATGAACCAACTTCGAATTAGTCAAGCATAAATCTTTGGGTCCTACTCTTTAACTATGAAAAAATCCAAGGCAAAAGAGTGGAAACCTAAACGCTATATGTGGTAGGCCGATCCGGCCGGCTTCTTCGTATGTACTTTCGGCGAACGAACACTGATCTATGTTAACTTTTGTGACTATAGCTTTAAAACTGAGAGGCTAGATTGCGTAGATACAGACAGATATATATTTACTTTATTGAATCGCCTTTCAGTACTGATCAGGAATATATATATACTTTGTCGGGTCGGAAATCTATCTCTGACTAAGACCATTTCTTCTTCTCTGTATATAAGCCATACATTTTTTGAATAAAATACTAATGACTTCCTATAAAAATTACTGACACTACAAATTTAATAATACGACTTTTTTAAGGACACATTTTGAACATCTTTGCTTTGTGGTAATAGTCTTAGAGTCAATATAAATTTAGAGAAAACAAAAAACTCTTCCTCTTATTTGAACGGCAGCTGAACAGTAAACATATTAATCACTTGTTTTATTATTACCTAAATTTGCTAAATAAATTAAATAGTAAAAATACTATTTGTATTGCAGGTATGGGCAAACAAAGCCATGTTATGTGTACAGAATTGTAATGGATAGATGCCTAGAAAAAAAAATATATGACAGGCAAATTAAAAAACAAGGAATGTCTGATAGAATTGTTGATGAGTGCAATCCGGAAGCGCATTTGTCTATGAGAGATATAACAAATCTATGTCACGATTACAACTCAGATGGAGATCCTATTGATAGTGACGGTCAGAAGTCAAATGAGACAACTACTCAAACTAATGATACCGATAAGCTTTCTATGGCAGATAAAAAAAAAGATGAAAAATGTCTTCCAACAACGAGTCATATGGATCCAATTGTTAATAAAATTGTTGAATTACATGCGAACTGTATAACAAAAGATCCATTTCTGCATGAAAGCTTATTAGTTGATCAAAAGGATAGGAAGCTATCACAAGCTGAAAAAAGACAGGCCCATAGAAGCTATGAACTTGAAAAGAAAGCGTCTGTTAATCAAAAATTTGCATACGCCCCAGGAAAAATGCAGTACAAAATTTTAAACTCTGATGGTACTATTATTACGCGACCAGTGGCTTCGGTAAGTATTCAATTAAAATATTGGTCATAATAAAAAACTAGTGTATATTACATTGAAATAAATAACCACTGCATATTCAACCGTTTCAAAAAGCCTCAATTCAGTATTTATACCCCAAGCCGTTCTTATTAAAAAATGTAAGATATGGTATAATGACTTGTGCAGATGTATGTAACAGGCTTAACAGCAACAGTACTTATATATTATACCCTGAACCCATTAAAAATGGGTAACAGGGGTATAACGTATTTGTGCAAATGTATGTAATAGGCAGAGGGAAGCATCTCCGACCCCATAAAGTGGCTCTAGTCATGACTGTCTGTCTGTCCGTTCGTCTGTCCGTATGTACGAACGCCGGTTCGGAATCTTAGGAATAAAACCTTCAATTAAAAATAATACGGAAGTGAAAATAGGATATGATCTGAGCGTTCGATTTTATTGTTTTTATCTCAAATTAAGTTTCATTAATTATATATTTGTATACGTTCATGTAATGTCTTTTTAAAAACTAAAAATTCTATTAGATTTCACTTCAATCAGTCTGTCTTATTTATTATTCTTAACATTTTTAGATAAAACCGCTACAGACCAAAAAACAAAACGCTGTTAGCGGAGGTCGATCGACGCGTTGGATACCTGCTGAAGTGTGGCAAAGACAAGGAATGACTGCTCAAGAAATGACGTTACCCCTTGGTAAGCGAAGACTTAAAGCATATTATATGGTCAAAAAATAAGTTTACTTTGTATTGTGGTGGGCTTGACGTTAGAAAAAAGTGATTCTGTCGAAAATCGTGGAGGGGGTATATTGCATCGTCAAGTAAATAGTCGGGAGACTCTGGGGCTTCTCGTCTGTCGTAGTTGGAGGAGGTCCCAAAACGATTTTCTCTTGAGCCTCCTGACACACCTCCCAAAGAAGTCTCTGGCTACCCGGTTACAGTGTCGCTGTAAGCATTCGTTGTACCGGCTGGCGAATGCTGCAACCTGGCTGTCTATGGTCGCCATTTTGAGGTCTTTATGTAAGGTACAATTTCTGACGTACCCGTCAGCTCCAGTCATTCGGCTCAAGGTTAAATTTTGGAGTGTCTGAATCCGTCTTCGATTTGTCCGCGACGCAATGCCCAAGACCTGGATACCGTTGTAAACTGCCCGTTTGCAGTGAAAGGCAACGGGCTGTTGGGATTGGGTAGCCAGTTGTCCTTGGCCATCTTAAGGCGGCACTACTTGAGAAGGCCGTCGATGTGCGCCCGAAAGCTAAGCCTCTTATCCACTACAATTCCAAGGTACTTTGCTCTTCTGCCAGGATGAAGGGGGCTGTAATCTATACAGACTGCTGGAGTCTTGTTACGCCTCAGTGTGTAGTTGACCGCCTGGCACTTCGAGGCATTGAGCTTGATGTTTCACCTTCGAGCCCAGCTGTCAAGCAGGTGGATGTATCCCTGGGCCCCGTCAGTGGTTTTGTACTCGCAGTGGGCGGAGTATCATATTGCCATGTGGTCATCAGGTGTTTGGCTGGGGTGGCAAATCGTGTAGGTCGTCCGGAGTAGGTATGTCTGCCGTTTACAAATTGTAGAGAAAGGGGCCTAGTACGCGGCCTTGGGGGACACCGGCCTTCATTTTGCGAACAGGAGAGATTGCTGCCCTTACTTTGACTTCTAACTTTCGCTCCAATAGTTAAGAGCGCAGGAGTCGAAAGAAGGAGGGGGAGAGGGTAATCTTGATTTTGTGAAGCAATCCGTCAATCCAGATGCGGTCGGAGACCTTCTTAACGTCTACAAATACTCCATAGCAGTATGGATATAAGGTTAACCACACTGTAAACCTGTTCAACAACGCCGTGCCTTCCCCTGAATTGAAATTGGTGATCAGGAAGGATGGCCATGTGATCCATAAGCCTTGCAAGTCGGGCGACAATTAGTCTCTCCCAAACCTTCGACAAGAAAGGCACGAGACTGATCGGCCGATATGACTCAGGGTCATTTCTGGCTTGCCCGACTTTTGGATCATATGGATCCTCGCTAAATTCCACTGGTCAGTGAAATGTGGCGTCCTTAATGTGGCGTTGAAGATCAACTTTATTGAAATGAACACACGCATTGGCAGGGCCTTCAGAGTGGTGTGGCATATGCCACTATAGTCCGGAGCTTTAGCCCTAGGAAGGACTTTGACGACGATGATTAACTCCTCCACGCGAATAGGCCCGATAGGTGGTGACATCTGAAGTCTCCAACGCTCGGGTAGTCTCATCGAGCTCCTCGAGCTGGGGAGGCCAATTCGAATGGTGTGAAGAAGAGGGACGGATCTCCAGGGTTGACACTTCAGATTTTTTGTGGCTCGCCAGAGCGAGTATCCTGCGTCGTGGGGGTAGTCCAACCTTATGGAGAAGGACACGGTTTTGAGCCTGCGAAGGCCCTCCTTGAGCTCCGCCTTGTCTTAGGGATGCGGGGTCGTCTGGAATCTGCGTCTACACTGCCTCTTGACCCTTAGCAGGTTGGCTACGTCTGCGGGCAGATAGGTTGCCAGCAAGGTAGGGTATCCCCTAGTCGGGAACTCTGACTACATCCTCTTACTTTATATCAACACCTTTTTTCATAACCGAATGACAGAGAGCCGGAAGGCTGATGCCAAGAATATATTATTGCGAATTATCAGTGTGCACGGATGGAATTTGCGTTCGAGAAGCACATTAATGCTCCTGCGCTAGAGGGCCGATGACAACATTGTAACTGGCGCCATGGATGGAGAGCGCTGTGCCGGCCGAATTGTAGTCTTAAGTATTCGCGATTTAGATTGTGGGTACGTGATATCTATCTTAGCTACTCTGGACTATGCCACCACAGATAATTGGCTGGTACGTCGCGTAAGGAAACTTCTCTGGCGTGTGCCAGATCGAGTGATCTAAGCGACTCTGTTAGCCACGAACGTTGTCCATTTGCAGGTTGCATGTTATCATTATTGAAGGCTCTGTCCAGCAAAAAGACTCTTGACTGAAACTTCATGCACCGTTTTGATACATATTGCTGCCCGAAAGCTCTCTGCGACACATCGTAAAAACCATGGAACTATAGTTTTGCCTCGGGGTAGAATTGGACCTATCTAGGAATGCGTATCTCATTGAGAGTTGAATAGTTCTGGAGGAATTCTTGCTATTTTTGGAAGAGTTGATGTTATTTTGTTTTCGGAGGAATCGAAGACGAATTTATCGGTCTCGGCTTTCCAACTTAGACCTAGAGTCTTTGTCCGCTCCTAATAGCTTCTCTCTTGGAAGATTGACAAGCATAGCCTTGTATTAGATTTCCTGTTGCTTAATAGAAAGCCGGTAAGCTTTGCATAGCTCGTCAATGGATCGCTGTTAGAATGTGCAATGACAAGCATGTCATCGATTTAAATACAGTCGCCAGAGTGTAGTGCGAACATAAATAGATATCGGTATTGGAAACGACATGTCAAGACTTAGATGGTTAGATCGAACTTGAGAACTTGTGTTTGTCGTTCAGACTTGTGCCATTTGAGGAAGGGCAGGAGTTTTTAAGTTTTCGTAAAGCTGATAAAGGCGATAAAAGTCTCTGGAGTCGCTATAAGGGCCAACCGGCTATCCGGAGATGGCTTCCAGGCCCGGTACCGAGTCTTATTTATCTGATTATGTACCGCTGAGGAGAATTAACGAAATTTTATCTGCTCCTAGAAGCATGGCGATGTGCGAGCTCAATTAAAATAAGTCCCACAAGAAGCTATGTGGATTCGGATATGAAGGTAAACAACTTGTCAGTTAACACCAGTGCTTGGGGGTCTAATCGGTCGTTAGTTAAGAGTGGCCTCCATCCCGCCGTTTTTAAAAGAGCTTTGGGCCTAAAGTCGATCGATACCTGAGTTTTTAAATATTGTTACTGAGTTCGTGTGTCTAGATTTGTTCAATGTTTTTGGTGAGCGCGAATTTCAGCTCTTCAATTAAGCACTGCCGACACTCGACAAGAGAATACAAATCTGCAAGAAGGGGAGCTGCACGCAGTTTAAGACAATGTTTTCAAACCTTCTGCAGTACGAGAGTTAAAGTAAGTCAAGTCTCTGCAAACTTGCATGAAGGCCTCAGCGAAGCCGTTTTTATTCAGTCGGTACTTTTGTACTTGTGTGAACGAATTGCGGTACCTTGGTCATATGTAGACGCTGGAGGTTTCGCTTAAACCTCTCTCGGGGTAAAAATTGACTTAAATTTAATTTTTTATATTACAATACCGTTTTTTATATTTATTCTCATCGTTAAATACCTCGAATACAATTCTCCTTTCAGATGTTGTCATACCTACAAATTCATCAGAAAAATCTAATATAATACTCAAGGCCGGCCAAAGAGTTATGGTGTTAAAATCAGCGAAAGGAATATATATGCAATTAGATAGTGGAAAAATTATTGCAATCAGAACAACATCCAAGCGCACAGATGAAGAAAAAAATAAAGAAGACGTAATTGATATTACATCAGACTGCGATACAGATGTTCCAAAGCCTACATCGCCAGAGCAAGGTAAGAAAGTTATCCTTGTCTACATGCTTATATAAAAGAGTTTGTCTTGACTGCGATAGAGAGTTATATCTAAGTTTAGATGTTTTTGCGGCTCAAATCTGTTTATCTTTTATTTATGTAATTGCACATTTAATTTAATTTTACAAAACATGTTATTAAGTAAAAACTCCGGTCGGGAGTAAATACTCTGAACACGCCAAACTGTTACAAACAAGAATTTCCGACCACAATAAGTAAATATATTCTTGATCAGCATCAATAGTCGAGTCGAGCTAGCCGTATCCGTCTGTCTGTCCTTCCGTCTCTATGTATGAACCAAATAATCTTAGAACCAGTAAGAGCTAGACTTGAAATTTTGAGCGTAGGTGCTCTTAGTGCGCGCGCAGTACGAATTTGTTTCTTATTTTCGATATCTTTCCAAGCAATCGATTCAAGTCGGTATCGACATCCTGTTTTTTGAGCAATTCGCTTATCTTTTAAGACCTAGAGTCACCAATCTTGACATGTAAGGTATATATTCATTTTTTGTATTAAAAGCTTTTTTTCTTTTAGTTTTATTGAAAAGATATTGTGTTGATATTCAATATAATATAAAATATTTATCTTTGATTTCAGAGAAACCATTGGAAACATCAACTGTGCCAAAAACAAATGAAGTCAATAACACGGAATGTTTACCAGTCGAACCGTCTGATCCACCCTTAACTAGAACAGGCGTTTTAGATGATCTACAGCAAAATAAACCTCAAATTTTGCAAAATAATAATGAAATTGAAAGTTTAAACAGCATCCCAGCAAGTCTTCACCAGATGCAGAATGATTTGGAATACCATAAGCAGCAACCGTACAAGCATGAAGCACAGTTACCTATTGTCGAACCCTACAGTAGTTCTGTTAATGTTCAACCGAGTGCAATACACCAACAGCCTATAGCTTCTAACAACGATTTGTCGGAAGAATCATATTTTTCAAGTAAAAATGTTCCGCACACGTTCACTCCCCAATATTATAATTACTATGACAATAAGAATACACCCTCAACAGCCAACTATCATATTAATAATTATGCTCCATATGGTCATTTTAATTTTGCTCCCTATCATTCCAATTTCCATTCACCGGCTGGGTATAGCGGTAGTTCCGGACCATATATTAACTCAAATGTCTTTCCTAGACAACCCTGGAATTCAGTTGGAAGCCACCAATCAAATAATGAATCGATTCGTCAACAACAATATATGGGAAGTACTTATTCAATTAATGAATGGTCTTCTCAATAATCAAAGTAATTTAGTTATAGTTTTTTCTTTAAATTACTTTTGACTTATTTATTTATTAGGCTAGAAAAATCTCTGAAAAGTAGCGATAAATACCAAATAAGAACAGATTGTCATTCCACACAGCTAAAATGTATATCCACTAAATAAACTTAGTAAATATATATGTAAATAAAGTCTATTACTTACGTGTTGAAGCTATAATATCTATTGTGACTAGAGGGCTTACACACCGGGTAATGTAGTAATGAACAGAAGTTATTAAAGGTTGCCAAAGATATCGTCCTGGTGAAACTTAATAACCGAAATGGGCAAAAAATTATTAATGCTTTAATTTCAGCCGCCCCCCATCAATAAGCGATCGTTAATTTAGCAGCTGACAGTTTAGAACATTTTTGCTCCTTGTGGGTATGCAATGAAATTGCATTAAAATAATTTTAGTTCGTCTGCCTGCTGGGAATTTCTGTTCGCCTGGTATTTTTGCCAAATTTCCGTTCAAATCTAACGCCCCCTTTTGAGCGGCAGCTGTTAACAGTGGTATGTTAACTAACAGCTGCAGCTGCTGGTTGACAGCGAACTGTTAAATAACAGCTGCAGATTAACAGAGGACATTTAATTTAAATTTTTCTGTGAATCTACCTGCTGGGCATTTCTGTTCGCCTGGTACTTCAGCCGAAATTTCGTTAAAATTTATGCACCCAGCTGCTCCTCCGCACGCCCCGTTTGGGTATGCAACGAAATTTTTCGTTCATAAAATTTTTAGTTGACTACCTGCTGGGCGTTTCTGTTCGCCTGGTATTTTTGCCAAATTTTCGTTCAAATCTAACGCCCCCTTCTTAGCAGCAGCTGTTAACAGTGGTATGTTAACTAACAGCTGCCGCTGCTGGTTAACAGGGGACTGCTAATTAACAGCTGCTATTAACAGCGAACTGTTAAATAAAAATTTTTTGTGCATCTACCTGCTGGGCATTTCTGTTCGCCTGGTACTTCAGCTGAATTTGGAGTTAAAAATGTGAGCCAACGGCTGGGCCCAGTGCGATGGCATTTTGCAGCCGTTAATTTTTAAACCTTAATTTAATTATGAATAAAGATTTCAGGCGAATTTTGCTGAGATTTGGAAGTATAGGTATCCCAGGACTATATCTATGGTATGGTATGACCAAGGATATATCGGTCATCTAGGAACCATAGAGGGAGGGGCATAGGGGCTGAAAGAAACGCATGCATATTCATATTTCTAAACCATTTCCGAGCAAATTTTGCACGGATTTGGAACTGTAGGTTCACCAGGACTATATCAATGGTATGGTAAAACCAAGGATATATCGGGCATCTAGGAACCATAGAGGGAGGAGGGGACGGCTGAAAGAAACGCATGCATATTTTTATTTCTGGATCATTTCCGAGCAAATTTTGCACGGATTTGGAACTGTAGGTTCACCAGGACCATATCAGTGGTATGGTAACACCAAGGATATGTGGGTCATCTAGGAACCATTGGCTTTGATTGTCTGTTCGCCCGAGGCGTGGCAGATAAGGCTTAAAAACTCCAAAAACCGATTCCCTGGTCTTATTGATGCCGTCTGTTGGATGTATTTTTATAAAGAGGGGTCTACGTCCATGGGCCCTGCGCTCTTGGAATTATGCCTTGTGTCTGCCTGTTCGGCCGCTCTACGTTAAGAATTAGTGACATCATCAGCAATGTAGGGAAGCTACAATTCCTACTCCCGCGTACGCCCAATGGCTATAAATCAAATTTATTAAACATCTGGAACTACCCACGAACATAAGCTACAATTTTAATGGTATTGTCCTTTTGAGAATATTTGAAATTCTATGGCATAATAAGGTCTACTGCTAGAAAATGTCATCAAGTTATGTTCAGATCAAGTCAGAGGCTGTAGTCGGGAGTTCCAGACTAGGGGATACCTCTTCTTCCAACACCAAATATAGCTTGCGCCACGAACCTCTTCCTGACAGTCATACCAACGATTTGGATGGAAAAAAACGAATTAAAGTAACAGTACAGACACACAGCACAAAATACAATATAAAGCCTAATGCAATGCTGTTATAGAATTCAATAAAGACGAGCATTGAGTGGGAGTGCATGTTGACAAAAAAATTTTGAAATTTGCGATAGCTGCCGCAAACACGTGGCTTGTTAATCCACCTTAAGATACGTTTTCATTAATAACTTCTGTATTTCTTAACCGATCTGTGTGTGACTTAAATTTGTGATTTATTTATAAGTATGCGGTGGGAGCGGAGGTGTCAATGGCTAAATATAAAATAAAAGATGCTCGAGCTGTGTATACTTTTCCAGAAGCTACGTGCCCTCTTGTGGCGATATCTATAAAAAGAAAGATAATTGACACATATTAATAATATTCAAGAGACTACCTGGCAAGTTTGGTGACTCTAGCTCTTAAAACCTAAGAGAATTTCGATATCGATTTTTATAGACCGTTGACGGGTCCAAACGCGCATTTTTACATTTTTACAGTTTTTATCCTTGACCGACCTCACAGCAAAAGTTTAAGCCCAAAATGTCCAATAGAAGCATTTTTGGCCGCACGCTCTACACAAGTGCAACCACTGTGCATTGGGGAAGGAAATATTAAATACCGATACAAATCTTTAACATACATATACATATGTATATATATACATGTATGCTCATACATGTGTGTATTTTCGAATGTTTGTGTACAACATTTATTTATATTTATAAGCATTGTCTGCATATACAAACCTGCATATATGTATGTATATGTATACATACGTCTGTACTGATGATTGAATATGTGGTGTATTTTTATCCCCAGTTCACATAGGGCATACTTGGTTTTTACATATACTGTCTGCTTGCCCGTCTCTCTGTTTAAGCGTAATATTGGATGCCGCTCTTGAAGCCATCAAATATCAGTCCACTTCCACTCTGGAGCCATCTCATTTTGCATATACATAGACTGCCGATGACGTCATCTAGAGATCTGGCTAAAAATAAATTCACTACAGTCGATGAGTTGGCAACCTATAATTAATAGGAGCCCGCTCGGTTAATTCAATAAGTAAATACAGCTAAGAGCGTTCCAGAGTCGGCTAAATCCGACTGCACGTTGTTATACATGCATGGTTGCAGAATATTCTATATTTGAATATGTTCTGAGCTCTTTTAGCACAGGAGGGGATATATGTATGAAAAGTTAGGAATATACAACATGTAACAACTATAATATTTAACTTCATTGTTAATTTCATCTATATGTTAAGCAAATATTTGTAATATACATTTTTTTATACTGGTTACGTACAAATCAAAAGCTAAACAAAAAAATGTCGATTATATTTATCGCTTTATTGCCGCATTTCTAACAAAACATATTTTTTGTTGTGCCGTGTGCATCCACAAATATAGACTACCAGAGTACAGAATCTTTCCAGTTTAGTCGGCATCGTCTTTGACATACAGGAACTTCTTTACAAGTGTACCATTGTTGGTATGTACAAGTGTTGAATGTATTTATAGAAGCAAAGGTTTTACATTACGCATATAATTGTGAAAATAATTGACACATATTCTAATTGATTGCCCTCTAAATAATCAAAAATATAAATTTAAAACAGCTCTTGCAGATATATTAAAATGCCATTCGTTCCGGTAGAGACACCCAAATGCCCAGCGTGCGGCAAATCTGTCTACGCAGCTGAAGAGCGCGTCGCTGGTGGCTACAAATTCCATAAAACTTGTTTTAAATGCAGTAAGTAGTTCTTGGCCACTTATTAAACAGTATAACTACATATTGACAATTTTTACAAAGGTATGTGCAATAAGGCTTTGGACTCAACAAATTGCACTGAGCATGAAAAGACACTATTCTGTAAGAATTGCCACGGACGGAAGTATGGTCCCAAGGGTTATGGCTTTGGCGGTGGAGCTGGATGTTTGTCAACGGACACGGGTGCACATTTAGCGAGAGAGTAAGCATTTAATTATTATGGTCTTTGTCTAACTTTTATACCCTGTTGAAAATGGGTAAATAACTAATGGTAACTGTAAGTAACAGGCCGAAGTTTGCATCTTCGACTTCATAAAGCAGCATCAAATGCAAAATCCTAGACATCTCCGTCCGTCTGTATTTCACGTTGCCCTCAGGTATGGACGACCCTAAAATAGGAAAAAACTATTCGTTTACCATAATCGGATCGATCTATAAATATTTGCTGCCGTTTCATTGAATCTCCGAATGAGAAAATTGGCTATCTACAGCACTATTCTTTTAACATATCTAGCAGAATATAAAATAGACGCTGTATACATACACAAAATCTAAAATTTTTTGTAAGAGTTATACATTTACATTAATACACGTAAATCAGTAGGCTAAGTAAAAGAAATGCACAGCCGCTGCACAAGGCGCATCACTTTTACTTGTAAACACGTAAAATATATTATTGGTTTACATATTTAAATATGTGTAGGAAGAAATCATATCAATTTTATATATGCATTTATTATTTATTTAACCTAATAATTTTGTTTTGTTTTTTTTTTTTGTAATTTCAGTTAATATGGTTCCTGCCAAGTATCATTTGATAAACTCAATTTAATGTTCGAGAGATGCTGAATAATTCATTTCTTGACCCTATGTGTTATAATTATCCTGACATATGTGAATCTTATGAAAATCAAATATTTTTGTATTCATTTTCATTACTGACTGTAAAAAAATAAATGAAATAAAAACTTAGAATAATAAATCTATATCTATATGTATATCTATATGTATATACATATATAAAGCTCTGGTATAGCGTTCTGCTGAATATGAACATGTCGTAGCAGCTCATCTTGCAGAATTTTAGGTAGTTCGACTTTTGTTTCTTTAAGCATTTCAAGAAGCGTGGACCTGCGAACGATTTTCGACTAATATTTTGGCCAAAACGGCTAGTTTCGCCCTGTTGACTCTTTAAGTCTGTCCGTTTCCCCTTTATAAGCCAATATGTGCTTGATTATGGCATTTTTATGGCATTCGAGGAATTCTGCAAACAATGTTGTCATAGCTGGTGTGCTTCCATATAAGCTTAAAGAATCTAACAAGGGTAAATAAGAGGGTTGTGTCCATTGTTTACCCGGCTTCCGATTATGTTTGAGATCATTGAGTTTTGTTTCAAAATTGGGAGTGTCCCTAATTGCGCCCGTTGACGAATATCTCTATTTTAAGCTCCTGAATTTAGGCTATCATCCCCCTATCCCACAAAATTAATATAATTCAAATTCCAAATGGAAATTCTTATATTTTTTTTGACATTCAAAAACAAATATAGATTGCCATGAAGAATTTTAATATAATTAAACACTAATACATACTATATAAAATTTGTGTAGTCGTTTCCTGGTTTTAAAATTGTTATAATTCTGATAAATATGAGAACTGTGTGAACTATGTAAGAAAAACTAGCACAACAAGTATTTTGGAAGTAGTGTTTAACAGGTATTTATGGAAGTATGGAAAAACTTATAATAATAAACGTTTAGTTACTAGAGTTTAATAAAGTTTGAGTAAGCTGCTCGAGAGTGCCTGGCTTTGACTACATCAAAAATAATACGCTGCAATTTGCACAGCTTGCGCAGCAGCTTTGCTTCTCCTTTAAGGACCCATACAATGAGACCAAGCGAGGGTTCTAGTCGAGAGTTCCCGTCTAGGGGAAACCCTGAACCCCTTCTAACAACACCAACTGCTACTGTTTAAACGGTTTATTTTGATTAAGATAATTTTATCTGACGAAAAGAAGATGAGTCTTGTATATCTACGATGGACAGCACATAGTATATAAATATATTATCTTAAATCTTAACATTTATAGAGGAAAATAAGTGAATTATAATTCGAATAGTTAAAACTTCTTTTCATTTTTATTGCAGGTCACTTGCAAACAACTTACTGACAAATCCACTCATTCTACTAGGAAAGAAAATAAGTATTTGGCAATGCAGTCAGCGACTTTAAATAATCATAGGCTATATGGAAATTGAACACCTTGAAATAAACAGATATATTTTCAGGGAACTTTAGAGGACAGAAGTAGCACTATGTTTCCTTTTATGCATCAGCGGCAAACGGTTTCTAAGTACCGCTATAATTTTATACTTGCGTTGAAAACAAAAATAAAAGCTGTCCATGTTTCCTCTAAAACTTTTAGTAATAAAATGAGAAGGAAAAAAGTAGCATGCTGGCAATTACAAAAAGGTTGTTGCCAAACAGGTCAAGTGCAAAAATTACCGACTAGGACACCAAGAAGTTTTTTTTATAATTCTTTGAGTTCAATAGACAATTTGGCAATTATTTATTTGCATACACTAATTGGACGCAGCTTTAAGTGTTAGTATATTATCGTTGTGCAAATAAATGTTCACAATAAGAAAAATTATAATTAACTCAAATAATTCATTGTAGGTAAAACAATTTTTAGTAATTCCAGTTCAGAAATTAAGCGATGTTTTCAACACTTGATATATAGCAGAAGAGTTCGAAATTTACTACTTAAAGGATGGGTAAGTCCGTATCAAATGTTTGTGTATCACATATCATTTGTTTAATGATTTACTGTTTATATAGGATCAACAATTAACTAATGTGGATGAGTCTTACTGCAAAAATTTACAGAATCTTTTAAAACTTCGCGAACAACTACTTATAGATCGAACAATATATTTGAATTCTTGGTTTGAAATACAAAAGGAACGGTTTAAGTCTAAAGGATTTCTGGCACAAATTTTAAAAGTTAAAGAAAAACAGCAACGACTTATGATTAAAATGGAAGAAGAACGACAATATTTAAAAAGGTATGCTGCTTCAAAATATTGCATTAGCTTATATAAGTTTTATTATATATACACAAATTATGTATACCCAACACTATCTTTAAATCACACGGTTCACAATTCAAATAAATATAAATTTTGTACGCGAATTATTTGCTCTTTAACGAATTTTAAAAATTAAACTTTTAAAATGAGCTTGTGGTGAAGTAAAAAAGATTCAAACCAGCTGTTTTTATAGCGAGCACTCAAAAACAAACAAACGGAAACCAAATACAATTTTGGAACACACGAATTTTATTTTATTTTCATTTTGTTGAACAAAATTTAACAAAGCATTTCTAAATGCAGTATTTTTTTCTGTTAAAGTGTTGAAAATAAAAATAAAAGATTCATGGAGTTGGTGTTGTGTACAGTTTTAAAATTTATCTCAATTTTGTCTATAAATCAAGTAATATTAAGTTAAGCATTCGGTCGAGAACATGCAAACGACTAACATTGATAAATTGATGCATGATGAATGAGGAAGATTTGATGGCAGTTATGACGATTGATTATAATTAAGACATCAATTATTACGAAGTTGAAGGTAAAGTTGGCTATTAACAGCTGATTCAATTCGTGAAAGCTTAGTCTTTGCTATAAGTATAGAAAAATCTATTCTCGCTCTTGATCCAGACTGGAGCATGTATTTCAACGTGATCTCCAGTTGTGTGTAGCTGGATATCAACAGCTAATAACAGAATATTTTAAAAAATGCGAAAATAATTGTATTGCCAATTTCAAATAAAATTTTAATATGCTGTATTTATCGACTGACACTTCATAAATAAATTAATTTACATATGTTCTTGTAGAAATGAATTGTTTTGGGTAGCAACCCTTATTCCGGACAAATCGAAAAAACTTTCATTTGAAGCAAAAAAATATTAGCAGTCGTGAGACTTCTGTCGCGATATAAGAAAGAAGAAGTTTACGTTCAATTTCTGCCGCGATAAATATAGAACAGCATAGCTGACTACTGAATATAAGGCGAAGCTTATAGCCAGTTTTTTATAAATGAGTACATTTCCTTTTGATTTTCTTTTTATGGTATACTTAGATTAAATGTATCTTTGTTGAGCACTCTCGACATTTTCTTCTCATAATATCTATGCCTTCATTGCCTCTTTTTTTTTAAATTTTTTAGATTACTGCGCTTTCATAAGGAAAAGTCAAGTTTAGTCACTGGAAAGTCATCAAATTTGCAAAGCCACTCAATTTTAATGAGATATCATAAGCCTTGTTATCATAAGCCTACGTTTGCAGGAAATACCTTTAAGGACTTCAACAAAGCACCTGTGCGTTGCATACTATTGCCATATGATATTTCCGGCTCAGCAATTTTTAAACAAATTGTTTGTAATTTACAATCAAAGAAGTTCTGGAAACAACTTAATAATTTACGGAGCCGAAGAACAATTAAAGATGATTTTACCTTTAACAAACTTCTAATTTTCCAAAGTAATCGCCAATTCAAAGATAAGAAAAGGCTTTCATATACAAGTTTTGCTGCTGCGCTGCTAAAAAAAACTTATCTTAACGAAAGGAACTTTATTGAACTAGCAGCCATAAGAAAGTTATATAACGATGATTCTCTTTTAAAACTAATTGCGAAACTTACAACTCTTGAATCTCATCCGATTGCCAGATCTCTTAAAATGAGTTGCGAGCAGTTTCCACAGAAAAGTATATTTGTTGATGGAACGATCGCAATTTGTAAAGATGTAAGTAATTAATTTTATTTATACGAACTAATTACATTTTGCAGCACAAAACAAGAAACACCTTAAATAGATAGTCAAAGTTTGAGATAATTATTTCTCTTCCCTGAAATGAGCACGAAAAAAAACAGCATAAGCACAGCGTAACTATTAATTGGCTGAGACTAAGCTTGCCTTTAAAGCAATTATTTTTGAACTGAAAAGTAAAGTTTTTAGCGATTTAGACGACTGGGATTTAAATGGACTTAAATGAATTGCGAACTAGTCGAGCGTTTCGATCAGAAAAGATCATCGCCGTCAAAAATGTTGCGTAAGTGACGAGACAGCCCTCTATCGAATTGATCAGGTGACTACCTGTTATTTAGGGAGTCTCTTTTCCGAAAAAGTCCTCAATGACCCACCTGTAGGTGGCCTGCCTGCTGGGGTACTCGCAAAGAACTCCCAAAGGCCTGGAATCGAGTACAGATTTCAGCTCGATTAGAGTCGCCTGGAGCTCTTTTGCCAGTAAAAGGGCGCTCTATCGTGATCAGCTACTTTGGTCTTAATTTATTTACTGACCTGAACACATAACATTTTTTTTTATAATTTTTTAGGAAGAGGTTCAAAATACAAAAAGTTTACCCCATGTATGCATTCGTGAACTTCTAAATTGGTCTCTACGCTGCTTTCTAAGTGCAATTATGCTATTGAATAAAGAGCTTGTCCATTTTCCTCCACCTTCGGGTATGTAAAAACTTGTCAATTTAAAATTTCTTTGTTTTTATATTTTATCCAATTCAAAGAGTGCTATTTAAGCAAAAGAGAGGGATCCTGTTCTAATATATACAAGCACTTTATCCTGGATATCACTTTTGAAGCATTAAAAATGCACTTGAAAGTTATTAAGAAAGATCCTAAAAATGTGGTATGTTCGAGTTCTCTTTCCAATATTCTAAGCTTGTTGCGTTGCAGACTTTTTCAATATGCAGAAATCAAATAAATATTCTTCGAATCAAATCAATCAAAGGCAACCTGGAGATCATTTGGCTTATCAGGATCGTTTTGAAAAAATATCGAATAACGAAGTATATAATGAAGACGTACGCTGGCAAAGCCATCATTATAAGGAATGCGAGCTTATTAAACTATTGATTAATGAATTAATGGTGCAGTATATAAAACAGATTGTTAAGTGTGTATTGTTTGACAGCCTTTATCAGTGAATTATATGTTTTCCCTTAGTAGTTCAATCATGTTATTTCGGTGTCCTTATGTAACTAATAAACATTATTGTTATCTTACCTATTAAAAATGCAATATATAAAAAGCTGTAGTGGTTACATGTATACAATGGCAGTCAATACTGCCTTCCACATAGTATGTCCACGTTCAGATGCGAATTTCTATATTTCTTGCATTGCTCGGGTCGCCCGCGGCTATAGTTGGACTCAGCCTCTTTTTCGGCGGTTCCATTCCCATTCCTCCAAGACAAGCTTCGAGGGAGATATAAAAGGTCTTAAATAGATTTACGATGACCGAGGACGTTCATTATTCTGAGGAGGGAGTAGTCAACGAGTGCTCCTCGCACGTAGTAATCTAGTACTTCATAAGTAACCCCCACATTGGCTAACAATTGCAGTCATGGTGCTGAAACAACGAATGCTTCAGCTCAGCACCCTGAACACAACAGTCAGCGGCGGTAACCTGATCCCTTGCATGAAATGTTAACATATTCATGAATATAACAAAAAAAATATAGGAGGCTATAGTCGGTAGTTCCCGACTAGGGGATACCCTGAACCCTCTGCTAGAAGGTAAGAAGGAAGCCATACCAACAATTTACTTTCAATTAAAAAATCAAACTTAAAAGGGACTGTTCCTTCCCCAAACCAATCTGACACCAATCTGGCAGCCAAACTGGCATGAGTCAGAATCCATTTGTGAAAAGAACTTTACGCGCACAACTAGAAGGGATGAGACAGGCAGATATATAGTTAGGTTACCCTTCAAGAATCAAGAATCTAAGCTTCCAGGAAATCAATGTGTAGCTTAAGACAGAGTCTACATATATACTTTGCAGTTTGTATGTTAGCTCCTACAAACTCAACAAAACATAACTAGAATAACAAAAAAATACACACCAAAACTGCATAAAGTAACGCCCCGTTCCCTACCTGTTGACTCACGCAAACAGAGACGAGGAAAAACACATCTGTCAATTAATTGCATTCCTTGCAATTAGATTTTGCCGCATTATTATATTTTGTTTAATAATAAAACAAAAACCAACATAAATCCCAACACAATATAGGGAAGGTAAAAGACGTATTCGATTATAAAGTACTCGTTGCAAAGTACTCGTTACACTTGGATAATTGCGAATTATTTGTAATCGGAAAGAAATTATTTATTCAAGTCACGTTCACATCCACATTAGATGACATATTAATAAATATATATATATAAAATTTATTATCCATCTTTTTAATGAATATCATTTGAATAATTAAAATAAATAAATATTTATTATTTGTTTTTTCCCTGGTTTCTTTTAAATAAAAAAAAAAACAATTCATCCAAACTAGACCGATTCCATCGTTCCAATAAAGCTTATCTGCTTAATTTAAATAAACAATTATTTGCTCTGTTTCTTATACTTTGCCAATTGCTAGCGACAAAAGCGGAAAGCAACGACTTTCCGTTCCATCAACACACAGCAGAAGATCAACTTTACTTCCGCTCCCTCCGATAAACAAGGATTCTTCGCCATCAATCGTGAAAAGGGTCCACACTTCTTCCTAAGAAAAGTAAGCTATTTAAGCAACTTCTTCAAGGGTGTCCGCTAAAGATCCGACAATTTCGGTATCTTTCATATGAAACAAGTTCCTCCTATCAACGACTTCAATAACTTTTATCTCCCTCATTATGCTGTATTTAAACCAGTCAGCGCGTTGTGTTTAACGCCTCCGGCCCTTCCTCAAATAGTAAAAGTCTGAATTATGTCCTACACAAAGGACCAGTTTTGCTTCCGCTATGTGTTCAATGCCAATATTACCAAAATGTATCGGCAAGTCCTTGTTGACCCGAATCACACCCCATTTCAAAGAATACCCTACCGGAACAGTGAGGGTGAGCTCTGTGATTATGAGCTCAACACCGTCACCTGTGTCAACTGTGCTCCCTTCCTGGCAATTCGGGTCCCGCAGCAGCTGTCCACTGGCGCTCACAATATCCTTTGGCGAGCGACGGTATTTCAATTTTATGTACGTCGACGACGTGCTTGCCGGGGCACACTAAAAATGGTGCCGTCCGAGTCATCGACGAGAGCTCTAACGACAAAGCTGTGCTCATTTATCTTCCGAGAGAGCATCTACTCCTTGCCGATTTCTTGGAGATTGAAGAAGCTAGCCTTGCGAAGACACCGATGAGTTCCTCTTCGCCCCCTCCGACAACAAAGTGAAGCAATCCTATACAAAAAGTGAGGTGCTTTCACAAATCGCCAAGCTGTTCGATCCAGTGGGATGGTTAGTTCCATTCGTGGACCGTGCTAAGATCTTCATGCAATAGATCTGGCATCATGATATGGGTTGGGACCAATCCATGCCAAGTCAACTCCTCCAAAGATGGCAAGACTTCCTCGAGAGTTATGCAACTCTCACAAAGATACGCATCCCCAGATGGGTTGAATCTTCCCCTAAGGCCAAGTTGCAGTTCAATGGTTTTTGTGATGCGATCAGAGAGCTTACGGAGCAGCAATTTATACCCGGATTGAAACTGCCCATTATGTTTTAGTTCTGACAGCGAAAACTAGGGTCGCTCCTGTGAAGACCATTTCTCTTCCTCGCTTAGAGTTGTGTGGCGCAGTCCAGCTTGAGGAACTGCCCGCAACACTCCTACCGCAGCGGTCAGTCAAAGACAGGAGCATTTCTGCTGGATCGACTCAACAATAGTAGAAGCCTGGTCTTTGTGGACATGTATATATGATAGCTACAAAAAGATACTTAGCCTGTATATACTATTCTAGAAGCTACATGTCAAGTTTGGCTAGATTTAAAAACCTAAGAGATTTGCCTAAAAACTGGATTTCGATATCGATTTTTATCGATGGCTTGGAAACGGGGCAAGTTTTGCGATAATCAGAAACTGTCACATACGTTCAAAATTTCAAGTCCATACTTCTTATACGGACGGTCGGACGGGTAGGCGGACAGACGGACATTATTAGATTTGCTCGGCTATTGATGCTGATGAAGAATATATATCCTTTATGTTACATACATATGCACAGATACATTATACCCGTTCAAACCATGTTTAATGGGTTCAGGTTATACAAATAAATATATTTAAAAAATTAAAAAAATTTATTAAAAATATTTATTGAATCTTTGGTTAATACATATTGGTTAATTTGTTGCGTATAGTATTTCCGGTCATATTAGTTTTGGTTAAGTTTCGTAAAATAAACTTCAATTGGGAGTTTTGGTAAATCAGTAGTATGAGCGAAGTTCGAATGGTTTACAATCGGGGCATCTAATAAATGTAACTTTCTGTTACTTTTACCATTATTATTTGATATTGTCATAATAGCAGATTCTTCTGCAAGCGCTGTCACTTCGTTAACCGCGTTTGAACGACCCAAAATTACGCTAGTGCTTGCATTAAATAGCTGTGCGTTGCGTAATTTTCGCCTATCGGTAAAGTTGTGTTGGTTTTCTTCTATTTGGGGCTCTATCTTTTTTGAGCTTTTAGTATTTGCTTGTGTAAAATTAGATGCATTCAATACTGTTGCATTCGCATTCAATACTGTTGCATTTGCATGTAATTTTCGACGTCTTAAATAAAAATGCTTTGTTTTATTTATATTTTTAAATTGCGTAGATTCGGTAGTGCTAATGGACTTGGAATTAAGAGACCCGATATTTTTTTGGTTTTGTGCTTTTTTAATTCTAAGGGAAACGAATTTATTATCTGAACGGTCATCCTTTTTTAAAATTTTTGATGCGTTTTTTGTCGAAAGACCATTTAATATCCTTTCATTATAATGCGTGAAGTTGCTTAATGATTTATTCTCACTGCTTAACTGGCTTTTCCTGCAGTTATCGCACTTTTTTTTATTAAAGGTATGTAGCCTAGGTTGCACTCGGGTTGATAAATTTATTTTTGAGATACTGCTTGTCTTATTTAATATTGTCTTCGGTATATTTGTTGCTCCTGCATGATTTGATGTTGTCAAATCAACAATTTCTTTGGGTATGTCCGTTTCTGTTTTTGTAAGAAAATTTGAATGTTGAAGTCCCGCAGTTGTTGTTTCAATAATAGTTTCAGTTGATTTTATTGGCTCAAATTTGAGAATATCATCATACAGCATCTTGATATGTGCAAGTCCCGCAGTTGTTGTCTCAATAATAGGTTCAGTAGGTTTTATTGGCTCAAATTGATGAATATCATCATCCTGCATCTTGACATGTGGAAGTCTTACAGTTGTTGTTTTAATAATAGTTTCAGTGGATTTTATTGGCTCAAATTTATGAAAATCATCATCCTGCGTCTTGACAGTTAACTTATTTGCAAATATTTTGTCTTCAGCAGTGACCTGTGGTTGCGATTTATTTTCGTCCACATATTCCGGATATGCTTTATATTTGAAGTTTTCAGGTGAATAAGGAACAATGACATCATCGAGAGTAAAGTACGTATGTGCTACGAATGGTTCATATGTCGCGTTATTTTGTGGCATAATGTTTGAAATACTTTCGGCAGCCTTAAAATAATTTGAAACGTTTGTGTTATCTCTGTTCACAGGTAAAGTTAAATTAGTTAGTTCATTACAATTTGTAAGGCTCTTATAGTCTGAATGAATAGTTTTTAAATTTGTATTTACTGTTGTCTTTGGTGCTGATGTCGAAGGTAATTTAGCAGATCTTAAATATGTTCTCAGAACTTGCGGTGACAAATAACCATCATAAGTATTTTTGAACGGGTTCCTAAAAGACAAAATTTTAAAATAACGTTATTAATTTACATAATTTACTTTATTAAACAGATTAGCCAATTGAAATCTCAATGTTTTTTTATCGTAAAAAAAAAGCTGTAAAGCTAATAGGTAGCTTTACCTTACAATAGATTTTAAGACGAACGATTTTGCATGTGTCTCAAAAAAAAATACAAAACTATTTGCAAGGCTATAAAAATCGAATGTTAATAAATACCTTATTTGGAGTCCATTATATGGACTATGTTCCCGTACATTGGTATATCCATGCGTAACTAAAAATTTTCCCACACGTTGTTTTTTGGTGGGCATTGTTGGAATTCTAGTCGGATACCAGTACAGTTTTCTATATTGACTTGGGTGTTTATTACTTATTTGATTGTACATAAGAAAAGCCTGTGGATCAATAGACCACATCTGAAATATATAGAATACAAATATTAGTAACATCATGATTTTGACAACAAAATGCTATTATGGAGCTTGACTTTCACTAAAATTTTAAATAATACTTTTGTTAACCTTACCCATTTAACATAATGAAAAATAATACAGAATATAATTACAGTTGCACAATGTTTTACAAGTCACAATAATATAATTCAACAGATGCAAGCTGTAAAAATGTACTTAACTTAAACACATTATTATACATACCCCTGCATTTTGTCGAATATTGTCTGCGAAAACCCTTGTTATAAATAAAAGAGTAATTGTGCCTGAAACAAAATGTACATAATATTACAATAAAATTAACACAATGGAAACAAGTAGGAGGCGCTAGTCGGGATTTCCCCGACTAGGTGATACCCTGAACCCTAGATATAGTTAAATAGTATGTAACTTGTAAGATGAAGCTACATTTGGTGACCCTAGCTCTTAGAACCTAAGAGATCAGCTCAAAACCCATGATTTCGGTATCAAGTCTTATCGATTGCTTGGAAACGGGGCAAGTTATTGATTATCGGAAACTTGTACCGCGCGGGCACCAGGAGGACCTACGTTCAATTACTAGTCTCTTGCTCTCACAGGTGCTGAGATCCTTGCGTTACCTAAATACGAACGGACGGGCGGACGGACATGGCTAGATATACTTGGCTTGTGATGCTGATCAAGAATATATATACTTTATGGGATCGGAGATGCTTCTTTCTGCTTGTTGCACACATTTGCACAAATACATTATACCTTTTATACCCATTTTTAATGGGTTCAGGGTATTACAAACGATTGTGATGTAATTGTTTTTTCATTTGCATGCTTATACAGTATATTAAGAAACTGATTTGACAATTTTTATACTTTTCTAAAGTAAATGAAATTTTTTTTCCTTTTATTTATTATCTCTTATAATTTTTTTTAGTAAGACAACTCCGTGCATAAATCTTTCCTGGAAACATTTATGAATGAGAAGGAAGACTCCATTGACGCCGATAATTTATGCCTATGCTTCCGGAAGCGCTGAAAAAATGCATGCGTGAATTCCTACTGTCTCATCATTCCAGGCATTAATATAGCTTCGCGTGTCCGCCGTCCGCAACTAAATAAATTGCAAATAATTATAATTTTAAAGTAGAAACACGCGTAAAATATAATTATATATACATACATACTCATATGCTCATTTATGTTTTAAAAAATGATTGGTGATCATCGCACAGCCCAAACCGTATAAGGTAGGAATCAAAGCTTTTCACTTTAGTTACGTTTTTTGACGGAGGTTCACGCTTAGACACTTGCGAAAATTATTTGTATCATACATCTTTCTTTACCATTCGATTGGCCTCAAACTACTTTTCAAAGATCTTGGTTCAAACTCAGTTGGGGTGTTTTATAGCTTTTGGTCAATCCAATCATCCTTTGTATAAATAGGTTTAAATATTTGGTGGGTGAAGTTTATTGTTCAAATTAATATCCAAGGCTCTATATGAACATTAGTTTGAGACATTTTCACACTTTGTGCAATATTCAAGCTTCCTCAATGGAAAATTACAGTCAACGATTTTTTGGGGGAAGCTCCAGGTTTCGTCCGATCGTTTTTAAACTAAATTTTAAAGCCCTACTTATTAAATACATATATGTTTCAGCAATTTAGAAATTCCAGCCGTTACTTGTTTGCTTTCCACCGGATCGCATTCAAACTCAAATTCAAAGATCCTTTCGAGATATCGACCAATCTCGGATGGAATATACGGGTTTAAAATAATGTTTAATGAACGAAAGTTTATTTTGCGACTTCAAGATTCTCACCACAAGACTAACGTGGGCGGAATGGACTTTCATGTACTTTAAACATATTTTTAAATGGATTAAATATTTCAATTCATTTCTAAAATATAAAGCACAGAGCTTGTCCCATATTGTTATTTTATAAAAAATTTAATTTATTTAAATGATAAATTTACCAAGACATATATGGACAATGTTGAATGTTTGAAAAAGTTTTGTGAACATGCTGAACAGCTTCTCACTGCAAGAGATTTAAGACTAATCAGCACCAGACCAACAAGTTTCAAATGAATTTCCAACAAGTATACCCTTTAAGTTTCTGATTCCTTATAAATATAAATAACAAGGGTTTCTTTTTTTTTTAAATTACTTCCCCATTATTTGACAAATTTAGATTAGGATCGGAATAGTTTAATCGTATAACTCTTAATTAAATAAATATTTAGTTTTACGAAAGTTCTTCTATGCTAATAGGAGTATGCAAGGCTTTAAATCTATGGGACCTTGGAAATAATTGCTATGTCCTGTTTGAGTGCCCTTTAAATAGTTGATCCCTAAATATATGTATTTGCAGGTAGGCGCAAATAAAGTTGGTAATGAAATATTCCTTAGCTTATGGGGTATCTTTGCGTTCAGTATTTTCAAACATTATTACTCGTGAAATTGTATGTGCCATGGACCATAACATCACATGCATGGTCGAATTTCACTTGTTTTCTTGTATTTTCTTGTATTTTTTGCCTTGCTTCGTACCATGCTACTTATTAAACATATTAGATGCTCTAGTCGGCAGTTTCCGACTGGGGGATACCCTGAACTCTCTTCTGCCAACACCAAATGCGACTCGTGCTATGAGCTCGTTTGCTTTAGCAGTAATAAAAATAAATTTATAAAACAAAACACGTATTAGTTTTTCTTATATTTCTGTACTTTTAGGAGTATCCGGAAACTATTTGATCGAGGTGGTATTTCCCAAAAAAAAGCCAACATATCACATCAATATAAGACTTTAATTTACACCAAAGATTAAAACTATTGTAACCATATATATCTAATTACAACACATTAAAACATTCACATTTCTATATAATTTGAAGCATACAACGAGCTTAAGGCCTAGTTGCCATAGATCAATTAAAAAATCAGCTTTTGTTGCCATTTGGACAAGTACATAAGCTACATATAAATGAATTTAAAATATTTGGTTGTGTGTACTTATGTTTTCTCGTGTCAGAAAAAATGTCAAGAAACCGTGACCACACTCACCAGGTTTGGGGGAATCCCACATTTCACTTAAGTTCACAAAATGTATCAGAATACCTAATTATTTTCTTTGAAGCTCGGAGCCACGCTCGCTCCCATTGAGAGCATATAAGGATGTTCGGTAGAGAGCTCAGGAAGAGCTATCGGACGGACCGCAGCTTGAAGGTACCAATCGTACTTCTATATAACTTCAGATTTTTATTGATAGATAAGTCAACTCGGTACGGTAAAAATCTGTGATTGACGCGTTACACAGACTGTCTAAAACGCAATTGGCCCTGAAGATAAAGAAAATATGTATTAATTATTTTGTTGGCTGACGCAAGGTCTGGATTAATTAAATAAAAAGTTCAAACAATTTAGTTTAAGATTTCTCTTTATTTTAATAATCCCGCAACTCGAGCCAGCCAATAAAATAATTAAAACTGAATAGGTAATTAAAACTGAATAGGTCGCCTTGGCGGCCAGTACTAAAAAATATATTATTTATAAAGTAAAACCTGCGTTTTTCGCCCATTTACAAATTTCCCAACTTTATTTAGATCTTATAACTTATTTTTTAGTGAATGTAGGGTTTAATATGTATCATACCATAATAAGTTGAATAAGTTATGTTACCGATATTCTTAGAAGATATAGTATTTAATAGATTAAGATTAAACAAATATATTGCAAAGCAATGACAAAAACAGCAATCTTCGAAACCCCAATAGTTAGGAAATTCATCCTACATGATATATTAGTCCGATATAAATAAATAGGTGTTTAAAATTAATATATTTGTAATACACAGAATTTATATTTATTCACAACACAATACAAGTAGGTAAAATGTATATTATTTTATATAATACCTTGTGTATGATGAACTTTTTTTTATCTGCGTATTGAGCTGTTCAACGGCAAGTATGGCGAATATGTGGGATACATCGGATTAGGTTGAGTAGCTCTTTGCAATACGCATGCGTCTTGATACTGAGATTGCATGTTCATAACACCCATTTGCATTGGAAGCTGAGAATTTGCATATTCACCACCCGAACTATAAGCTGATGTGGGAGGACTCTGCTGGGGCGACATTCTGTAGCTATTGATGGCCCCATAATGTGACATAAGATTTGGACTGATGTGCACATTGGCTGTGCGATTATTTGAACTGCTGCTAATTGCCGCTGAAGAGTGTTGTATGGGGGCGGACGGCGTGTTTCGAGTATTTCTATTAGTGTTCTGAGTTGCTGTGCTCGGCGTAATGTTCATGTTGCTGGTGTAATATTTATATTGTAAAGGTGTTACTTGTGTTTGCAACATATTTGGAGGTGTAGAAACATTTCTATTTTGCATTAGTAAATGTGGAGGCGGGGTCATAGAATTGGGTGGAATCGGGTGGTGTGGCGACGGTGTTAAATTCGTTTGGGCTCCTGGGGATGTATTACATGGCTGAGATTCAAGGCAATTAGTAAGTTGTTGAAGTTTTGAAAGACTACATAAATGTCCAACTAAAGATGGTGTGGTGCCGCCACTGTTTGATGATATGGACTGTTCATTATTAGCTACGGACGATGGGGGCCCTAATGAAGTGGCGACTGGTAAACGAGATGTGTTTGATACAATGTCATTTGATGGCATGTTATTTTGTAAATAGAAATTATTTACAGCACAAGCTGATGACGGTTGTTCGATGCGTTGGTGAGCATTTGGAAGGGAGTGAACTGAGCTATTTAGCGACATTCTCTGTTGAATCACAGCTGGCATTCCAACTATGTCATAATTTGATGGGTTTGTCGAAAAATTTTGAGAAATTTGCGGAATAGGTATGTAATCCAAAGGTTGCATATTCTGCTGATGACCATGCTGTCCACTTGATTGCGCAAACTGTAAGCCACCTATTCCATCTTGTTGAGCTTTAGATATATTTGAAACACTGCTTTGGGAGTGTTGGTGGTGAGAATTTTGAGAAGTCCCTCCTGTTGGAACTTTAGCATCACGTTGCTGAGAATTATTTGAAGAATTGCTATTCCGAATTTGCTTGGGTGTAGGTTCTCGATGTGATGTTGTCGGGGAATTCGCAACAATATCCGGCTGAAAATAAAACAAACACAAAAAGATTTTCTTTTTAGTTTTTGCTGTCGAAAATTATAAAAACAGTTTAATGTTCAGTGTTGTGCGCTAGTTGGGAGTACCCGACTAAGATATATACTGGGAGGGTTTCTTAATAATTACCTGTACAGTTAGTTTCCTATTCTGATGTTGATGTTGTGAATTTCCTATTATATTCAAGTTTGGAGAGCCTTCTGGAGGCAAGTTCATATTTATATTGTTTTGTTGTTGGATATGTGAATTTTGGATTGACATGTGCATGGGTGTTGTTGCTGACTGATTTTGCATTGAACAGTCAGAAAACTGTCTGTGCATAAGTCCATTGGTGTTTTCAGATCCATGATTAACAGTACTCCCAATACCTGCGGGAGAGTCCATATTTATTTGGACATTTATTCCACAGTCATAATGCTGTATGGGCGCGTTAGATGATGCTTCTGAGGTGTATGCCATATTTGTATTTACACCAGGTTGACCGCCGACTTGCAAATTTGAGTGATTAACTGATTGCAAGATTGGTTGGGTTACTTTAATTTTCTCCTCTCGCGAAGCATCTAATGTTATGTTACCGCTTTGTTCTGGTTTTTGTTTTGTGGGCAATGATGATGATTCCCGGCTCAATGAACTTGGTATTAAAATTGTTGATTCAGTTTGGTTAGAATTGGTAGGTCTGGTTATAGTGTTCTGCGCATTGTCTATGGATTTAACTTGTTGTGTGTGATCGGTTGTTTTAAACAGTTTTTGTTGATTGGTGCACTTCTGATCAAACATATTCGATTGATTGTTAACATTATAATCATTACAATTAAGTGAATGTCCTTCATCTCTTAAATTATTGGCAGAGCTAATAGAGGATACTTGTTTTGACAAATCTTCTTTTTTCCCTGCAACTTTCCTGTCAACCTTCTGTTTATCCTTTGTATGGTGCATTTGGTGATGAGCATGCATTGCTAAATTAGCCGATTGGTATAGGTTTTGTGTGAAGTTATGTGTATATGCCATAGTAGTTGCGAGGTCTTTATGAAACTGTTTTTGACCCTTTTGCGATGCTGGGTCTAAATTACAAAGATTATAGCTGTAATAGTCCCATTGCCAATATTGAGAAGTATGATGGTAGTTGGGCATTTGATTTATTGGGAACTGAGACGTTATAGGGTTTTGTAATTGAGAATGTTCGTTGTTTTTAAGTTGAATTTTATCTCGTATAGGCAATGAAGAGGACGCGACACGTAAATTTGATTTGTCTTCTTCCTTAACTTGTAGTAATTGCGTCGATTTATTTATATCCTTTTCTGAGCTTATACTTGTTTTATTTGGATTAGATGCATCTGGTTTTTTGCATAAGGTGTTCACATTTTCGGACTTTGCAATACAAGATTCCATAACTGATTTTTTATTTATTTTCTGTTTTATATCTGTCTCTTGCATTACACACTCCACAGATTTTACAGGGCTTATTTTTTCGGTATTTGTATGTGCTTTGTCGATTTCACTGCTTGACTGTTTACTGCAACTACTCAAAACCTTTACATGAGACATTTCAGTCTTGCTAGTTTCCATTTTTTCAGGAGAGCCACTGTGCTTAGTATCAGTTTTATCAATTTTGGCTTTTTTGGCGCAAACATCAGGGGCTTTGGAAGAATTACTTCCAGATGCTGAGACCACGACGGATGATTCTTGAGTAACTTCAGTTGTGGTGGTACTATTTTTTGAAGTTTGGTCATCTAAGTTCTGTTTTATTGGGTCATTGTTTTCCAAGCTTTTATCATTCACAATAGGTACCTTAGTTTCAGGTTTCTCAACTATTGGTAAAACTTTATTAACATTTTCAGATGCAAAGGAATTACTTATAACTTTTTCTTCAAAATTGATTTCAGAAGAAGCCACCGCAATAGGGTCTTGTTGTAATTCCAAATTATCTTTAACTTTGCATTCCGCTTGGCTGCTAAATATAGTTTCATCAGCTTTTAGACTAAGCTCAATTTTACATTCCGCTGTTACACTGTCATCGTTTTTTGTCTCGAATGAAGCCGTATCGGAAAACAATGCTTTCTTCGTTTTCTTTGCAACGGCATCTAAGACTTGCTCATTACAGAGTTCAGTGGAGTTCTTTTCTTTTTCCATTAACTGCGGGCTAAGCTCAACTTCCTGTTTTTCTTTCATTACTTCGATCACTTGAGCATTATCGCATTCGCTTAATGTAGTTTTATTGGAGCTTTGACCGGCGGCCTTAGTTTCTTCATCTCGTTTTCCATTTGATTTTTTACCTCGCAGTTTTGGTACAATATTAACAGGCTTCATAATATTTCGACTAGATTCTTGGACAGCAGCTCTTTGCAAAGTAGAACATTTGTCTAAACCCTCCTTACAATTCTGTTGATCGTTTTGGTTTGGAATATTATGCTCCACACTATCAATATTATTTTCACGTTCAAAATGTTTTCTTTTGTTAGTATGAGGAATCAAGTCTTTTCGCTTAGCCAGACGTAGCGCTCGTTTAGTCAACGCATTGTATTCTGACGACTCTGACGACTTTTTAGAATATTTACTGTCAGAAGAGTCTGAGTTTTCTCTTTTATCATCAAAAGGACGTTTACACCGTTTTGCATCATTTGGTGTTAATTGTGAAGTTTCAGAGTATATGCTCTTTTTAGAGTAACTTGAAATACTATCGGTATTTTCACAGGTCGACTTGTAAGGTTTTTCACAATCTTTATTCAAATCTTCAAAAAACTCAGTTTTCGAAGCCACTGGAGTCTTTAGGTTTTCCTCAGTTCTTTTTTTATACGAATATTTATCATCTGAATTTTCAATGAATTGAAAACTTAAATATTCACGATTTGATATAGGTCGTATATTATAATTGGGCGATTTTGAAATTGCCATTAACGGACTCCATCTTAGACAATCTGCTTCAATTGGAATTCGTGTTTTGCTTTGAGCCGTTTTATTATAATGTGACAAAACCTTTTTCCAATCTATTTTCACATTGATTTGAAATCGAATGTCGCCATCATTTTTTCTCAATTTGATGAAGTTAAGTAGCTCAAATGCCAGTGCAATATCAGAAACAGCTAAGCCGGTTTTTATAGCTATATCTTTAAATGTTATCGTTTGGTTATTTCTGTACTTATACAAGTACTCTAATACAACCGATTTCCAGTATGAAAAGTATGATAGACGACCGAGATCAGAAAGTGGTTTCTCTGGAGTTCCCAACTGACCTTCTTCTCGGCTAAGTAAATAACTAAAGTCTATCAAAAATCGGCCATAACCTTGTCTTTGATACTGAGGCAGAGTCAGAATGCACGATACATTATACTTTTGAGAGCAGTGCTTTTCTTTCGAAAAATATCCAACAAGATGACAGCCAACTTGATCATTTTTGGTCAATATATAAAATAGAAATGGTTCTACGTCATAATAAAGAGTTTTATGATCCAAAAAAAACTTTGCAAGCAGACATAAGTTTTGACAATAAATCTTGTTCACATTGCCATCCACTTCAAATACAGATATATCGCCTTGTCGAAAAATTTCAGTTCCAGGCGGTTGCTTCCAAATACATTTATTTTGATGTCTATCCAATACAGATCTACTTTTTGTATACTTAAGGCAAAATTCACATAAATACAGTTTTAACAGCCTAAAAGTAAAAGAAAAAATTTTATCAAATAACAAAAAATAATATATTATGAAATATCGCTCTCAATTTTGTGAAAATCAAGCTGCATAGTAGCATTTTTTGTATGGCGTTACTCATCTTAGTTTTTATATTGTCTTTGGTATAATTAACAATAGAAAAAATAAATATAAGTGATTTTTGCAATTTGGTTTTGACCTGTCTAGGTAATGATTACAAAAATAATAGTAGTTTGTTGACAATAAATGAGCATATTTTTATTTACCTCGCGTATTCCTGTGGAAATGGACTTGAGTACCATGTTTCAATATTCCATTTCCCCATTTCAATAGATTTGGGACTTTGTCCACAATGAATCAGAGAGTTACTTTTCTCAGTAGATATTTCGGAATGGTTTGTAGAAACTTTCATAACAGCTTTTTGCAGGACTTCTTGATATAAGTTAACGTCAAACTGATTGACGCCAGGGGGTAGATGTTGATTTTCTATAAATAAAAATTGTATTATTAGTTAGTTAGTTAGTGTATGTGTAAATTGCAGAGATCGAAAGTAGCCCACAAATAACCTAGCCTTATTATTTCTTATTAATATTTTGTATGGTATACTCAAAAAACCCGCTAGTATATATGTATATATATATATATGTATATTATTGTAACATACCAAACGGCTTACTTCGGCTTGTAGATTTAACATTTTGATCCTTTTCATTTTCCATACATAAGTAATCCGTTCTTTCATCTAAAGCTTTTTTTCGTGGTTCTTCAAACTGATCTTTTGCATTAATCATTTGGCATCTTAAAACAGTTTCTTTTGTGAGATACGGAATATCATCATCATGTTTGCTGTATGATTTAGTACATTCAAGAGGCATAGACTTTAAAATTACCGTCCTTTTCTTTCCAATATTTGAATGGCTTCGCCTTGGGGGCAAATCACAGTTCGTGACAACATCGTCAGATTTATTGGATGCATATTTGGTAGTTTTAATTGGTTCGATGGCTTGATTAACTGAGGCATTGTTCGAATAGCTTATGCATTTAAAATGTTTTATATATTTGTTATCAACTGGATTTTTTGCAACAGCAGCAAATCCCCAATTTTCCGAGGATACGTCTTGTAAGCTTGCGGTCTCATTTGGTGAAGATCGAAATTCAATTTTCTTTTCGTTTTCAAATATATTTTCTTTAAATGTACTTCTGTCTGTGTCATAGTCTTCTTCATCATTATCGTCATCGCATTCAGAACTATCACTCGAGCTATCGCTTGAATCCGACTCAGAGCTAGAAGAAGTACATGAGTCTGAAGACGTACTATCATCTTCGCACGCAGCATTATTTTCATCATCGTCGTCATCATCATCATCGCTATCACTTGAAGTAGTCGTTGATGATAAATCCGAATATGTACGTTTTCGTTGATTAACAATGTGATCCCGATATAGTTTTCTTTGCTTTATTTGAGAATCAACTTTTGTCAGAACGATGCAACTCTTTTTCTTTTGTTTCTGGCCGACAACATTTATGGATTGTTGTGACGTTGAAGGATTTTCTGTACGTTCTTCCCTTTTGATCATCTGTCGTTTGCAATTGGAATGTGGTTTTTGGGAGGCATTAGAATATGGGACAATTCTGTAAGTAAAAATTCATTTCAATTTACATTATTTAAAAATTAAAATTTTTTTCGTCTAGTGCTGTATGATTATATGTACTATATTAATTATTAATCTCATAAAGGATTAGAAGAAAAATAAATAAATGAACTACCGCCCGAGCGAACTGTTGCAGTCGGGTTAAGCCGGCTCCTTAAAAATATTTGATTTGACTTTGGTCTTGATGCGAAAAAAAACTGTGAGATTAATTTATAGTCACTAATTACCTTAGTTGCTTTATCAGCTGTTTGCGAAAATGGTACTTTCAAAGTATTCATAACATCGATACGAAATTCGATAAATCATCGCAATAAATACGAATTACTCGGAGATAATATCAATATTTTTTGGTTATTTTAAATTTTTTGCGAAATGGAAATATTTTTTTTCTTATACCGACATACCGCAAATCTAAAGACATTCAATGTTTATAATGTGAACCAGTAAGAACATTGCAACCGACTGTCTACAACTGTGTTTACGGTGTAAAAACATTTTAAGCAGGTCCAAAAAACTTTTTGATACCTAAATGGAGACTGGTACTCCAAATAAGACCGCATGTAGAAAACCTTATGCTTAGTTTTTTACTTACCTATCATTTCCGTGCTCTAGTTTTATGTTTCCTGTGTCCCTCTTTAATGATTTTGGATGATCAACGTTTAAGCACGATTTGCATCTGAAATTTAAATAATCGGAGTTATTTAATAAGATTAGGAAGTGTTTTACAAATCGAGCCCAAGTTTGGGTCAACTGGATTTATAAGATCAATTTTATTTTAAAAAATTGTAGAAAACTTAATTTTCTATGACTGTGAGGCCAAAACAACGAGTTTTTAACTGTGACGAGAATATAGGTTTCCCATTCAACAAGTGGAAAATTCATAATACTTTCCCAGAATGTCGCCTTCATACAGACCCACAAACAGAAGGACGACATATGCCACAAAATGTATTTATGCGTCATTCATTCCACGACTCTGATTATTTATTATAATTTAAATTTAATATATATACTTTAACTTTATACTTTCTTTCAATGAGTTCTTGAGTCCGCGGTTTCTTCATGTCCGCTCTGCTCAACATCAATAATCAGACTATCGATAAGTAAGAACATTGTAGTCAAGAGTAACCGACTGCTCAATAAGCTGTTCACAATCAGTGTAATCAGTCGTCAAAAGCGCTAACTTTATCACGTTTATCGCCCACGCGGAGACTAGCGAGCCATAGGCTTTGTGTGACAGAGCGGTTTCGCGTTTATTTCGCTCCCACTACCGGACATCGCTTTAACATCTTCTCAGTGTTATCAATGCTCTGCCAATAAAAATGTAAACTTTGTTTGGATCGATCCTTTAAGGTGGAGCTTATCAGTTGTTTTCATTCAAAATTTCTTATTGCTAGCTTAACTGCTCGTATTAACAAAACACAAAAAGAGTCCGGTAAATGATAAACAAAAATGTATCGTCCACAAAAAACCAAGAAGCTCGTTGCAAAATTCCACAAAGAAAATTATATAAATGTATTTTTGATTACGTACCGGGTGGCCGGTAATTCAAGAACCTGGATCCAATCTTTCTTTATAGTAGCGAATAGTTTTACTTATACTCGACCTAATGTTTTTCGTTTATATTTTGCACTTATACCAAACAAGCTTAATATTTTCAGTTAACTTACCGATATGGATGCTTGGGCTTTTTGTCCGGTACCGTATCGAGGCAGGTCAAATGAAAATGATTTTTGCAAGCAAAACACTGCAAAAGGCATGGACCGCGATTGCGTAATTTGCACACAACGCAATCGGCACATTTCTGACAGTTCCATAAAGATCCTTTAGTAACAAGCATATAGAGAAGCACATAAGATTGGGATTTGCATTTTCCCGCAATATTTGCACATGTAGTATGTAATGATATTCCACATTGTTTGCAGGAGCTAAGAGGTTCAGGAATGCCATTAAGATTTTTTTGATAATTACCGGAGCAATGTGTACAAGTTTCTTCTCCTTTTATAACTATCTCTGTTTCTGGTACAGATTTTCGAGGTGTTGTTAGGGATTTCCCCTTTTTGTATAACTTCCCTTCCTGTATTAGGAAGCCAGTATCAACAGCCTTTTTAATTGATATTTTTATTACAGTTTTAAAATCCACATTAGGAGAAAGTTCAATGCAGTTAAACTTTTGAATATAGTTTTCTATATTTTTAATGGTAGATCCCTCACATTCTCCCAAATCATTAACTGCTTTAGCTACCACTTTGTAAAGATTTGTACTCTTATCAACTTTTATTCGCCTTTTCGCCATTGGCGCTTTATATGAATGCAAGCCTTTGTTGTATACTTTAATAACAGATCCAGATTCAACTGCTTTTTCTAATTTTTCAGCCACGATGTCTTCATGGAACTTGTGATGTGTTCCAATAGCCTGACAAATTCTCTGAACACTCGGTCTTTGTTTTTGCGACCGAATTTTGGATATTGCTTCAAGTATCCATTGTTTCCAAGTGTCCATACTGATGTCATGAGCAGATTCTCTCATTTTCTTACTTTTTACCTGTAAATAATATTTTAATCGTTTTAAAATTAAAACCTTTCGAAGTTTTAATTCAATGAAAAATTGCAATATTTAATTAAAGCTATACATGCACATTCTTTTGACAAAAGAATTCTCGGATTCCTCAAATATTCCATATAAACGTAGGTCAAATATCATATATAGAGATAGGTTTACATTTTCCACCTGCATAACTTGTTCAAATCTCATCAGGTTTGGTTCATTGTTCATGGTTTGGCCTCTAGATTAATTTCATCTAAATCTGTCAACCATGATCTGGTCAAAATTCATGTAATAATGGAACCCTCAATATCCTATATAGATATAGGCCGGAATTTCCCACCTGCATAACTAGGCCAAAAGTCAATCGATTTTCATAAGCTCTTTGTCTATTTATTTTATATTTACCACTGACAAGGCCGTGTTATACCTGCTGTTTATTTTCGGGTCTTTTATTTTCCGTGCCCGACCAATTTTGATTTTGGGAACCAATTTTGAAATGGAACTGGCATACCAAATATATATGCAAAACTTATTTAAACGATCTTGTAATTCGCTACCGAATATTAATTCGTTGCGGCCTGTAAATTTTATTATCAGATTCTAGCCACGTTTTGGGTATAGGGAATAATAATTCTCATTGCCGGGTTCAACGTTGGGAAAATTAATCAAACAAATTACCCATCGCCGCATAACCTACCGTTATTCACATTTGGATTCTTATTAGATTTGTAATTATAGATGCATATGTCGGGTTGACACACGCAATAAGAATACACAGATCGTTGGGATGAAAAATATGCAATAGTATTATAAATAAATTCAGGTATTTCAAATTTTAAACACCAGAAACTGTCATAATTTGCCGTTAAAATCAGCTAAGATCAGATATAACACAATAACTGGCTTATTGGAAATAACAGTTGACACTGAAGGAAACAAACAAATAACCCAATCAGCAGGTGTCTATCTACTCAAAAATAAATCAGCAATCCATTCTAAACTCACCACAACATCAAACAGATCTTCGAGCTTTCTTACATACATTCAGACTTCCTTTTTTACAGATGGCATGGTTCGGCAGGTTTTTACTGACGCGGTTGCACGTACGATTCGCTAATATTCTGTTTTCCGGCTAAGTATGAAAATTAACAGGTCTGCCTAAGAATGGCAGCACAGGTGAAAATGTACTTTAAATGAAGGAGGCATCGCAAACCTTATGAATTAGTATACACATTCTTGATTAAGACTTCGATCTGGAGTCAGTCTAGCCATGTCGGTAAGTGTGAACACGTCAATCTCAGGTCATGTTTACTTTAAAATATTTATAAATAAATAAAGAGTGTCTTTGGGGCATATCTTTGAAAACACAACATCTTGACCTTAAGTATTGATCAAACTTTCTTAAATTTGACCATTTTTATCGAAAGCCCAGCTTAGACTTTATTTACTTGGTTACACAAAATAAGTAATGCCCAGTGGCATTACTTGCTATACACATACTAACATACATACGTATGTATAAACTTATGACATACATATGCGCGTAACGACACACATCAGAATCAATAAAGAGACATTAAAGTGCACAATTTTGTCATAATGAAGCGGAACGATGTCGCAAACGATATGGCAAAATAACACTAATTTCTTTTCGGATGTAACTTACAAAATCTTAATTCACGATGCACCATTCACAAAGAATATTGTTTGATAATAAGTATCGTTTTTGGAAAAGTATGTTAACGTTTAACAATTCTAAGCTAAAAATATCGATAGGACATGTGCGCTATTGAAACATGGAATGGAACACTGAACAATTATTATTTAATTTATCTTGTAGTCCCTGAGTAGTCATAACTAATGTTCATTGAGTAAAAAATGAAAAGAGGGCTTTTGGATCATAAGCTCTTATTAAAAATACTTTGTGCAAGACACAGAGGTTACAAACGCAAATTGCACTGCTGCTGTTGCCAAAAATTCGAAGACAATTATTGGTTGGGACTAAGTATACCAACGACACCTTGCATAAGGCAGACGAAGGTCCCCTATTCTTCCAATGAACTTCAGATTTTCATCGCTCATTCGGTGCAGATATGGGAAATCGTGGAGACTATCTAAAAAAACAGTAACGTAATCCGACCGTCGATGGAAATTTTAACATATTTTTATACAGTGCTATTTTTTGTACTTGCGAGTACTCTGTTGGTTGGGCGGCAATTAATGAATTTCTTCGAATCGTTCGTGCAAACATTTAAATTTTAAGATTTTATGTTTTACTTGGCAGGGGCAATAACTTTTGGTTCGTTCCCTGCCTGTTTGCGAGTAATATATTATATTCGATTAATGATCGAATATGATTTAGTGATTGTGTGAAAATCAAACCGATAAATGTTTGTAACCAAATAATTAGATACATGTATGGTTGTGGTGTTGCTCAGTCTCTCATATCTTAAAGTGTTTTATAATGGTAACTTTAAATTCATAATATATCAATAAAGTTCTGGTTTCATATCAATTTCTGCGAAAATTACTTTACAATTAAACTGCTACTGCTACAATTTATTTTTCATATGTACTGCATGTCTTACTGATTCGATACACACATATATATTTGCAATGTGTTTACTTTACTCATATACATACATACAGTTCGTCAAGTAATTGTTTGCAAAAAGTAAAACATCCCTCAAATTCATGTTCAAACTTATATTAAACGAATTAAACTATTGTTTCTTAACACTTGCTTGCATACAATTATTATTCTAAATGTTCTTCAAATAAAATTCAGAACACAAAAGTAAAAAACACAGGCAAAACTAAACTTCGGCATATATTGCGCTGTCCATTAATTCTTTGCTAAATGCAAACTATTGATGTATATTTTACTAAATCTAGGAAAATATAGCTATGGTAGTACCAAAGACAATATAAACACTAAGATGAGTAACGCCATACAAAAAAATGCTGCTATACAGCTTGATTTTTTGAAAATTGAGAACAAAAACGAAATTAATATCAGTGCGCTCTCACAACTGAAAGAGCGAAAAACCTGAAAATAGAATGTACACTCAGCGTCGGCTCGATGTACTTATGCATGCATAATTCATAGGTGCTTGCACGCCATTGGCTGAGACAAGATCTCATATTTGACTGCCTACTGTTTGAGCTTGGCTAAAGACGAGAAGTCTTGCCTCCGCACGTACAGGTTATATTCAGAGGCCACGTTCTGTTAAACCCTTCTAAGTTCCCTTTCGGGGCTGTAGCCGGGCGTTAACGCCCTGTTTGAACACTTCACCATCTCATTGATGGCTGGCCCGTATTTCGTCCTCTAGCCGGTCAAAGTACCGCGGTGGCAAGAAGAACTCCGAAAACCGCTTCTTAAACGCGATCCATGACGCAACGCACAGTTCGCTTGTCATGACCCAACGTGCGGCTTCGCCGACCATGACTTCGCTCATCGCCGTTGGTAGCTTGTCCAATTCGATGTCTTACGATGTTGCCCGCTCCTCGAGGGCCTCTAAGAAGAATAGTGGATCTGACCTCCTCCGGCTTGACGAAATGCCCCCTCGCTTTCGTAGGTAGGCGGGCTAACACGGTGGGGCGCGATGTTCTCCACCCGCTTCTACAGGTGGGGATCTCGGGAGTTGGACGGTCTGTCCCAATTGGCGAGTTCGGGGACTAAGGCTCCGGAAGTCGCGCATAGTTGGCCTCCAACTCGGCTGGCTGCCAACCCCCAAAAACGAAGTTTGCTAAACGAAGGCACAGATCTCCAACCCGCCCTTGCTTGCTCAGCCCCAACTCACGAGCGAGCGTCTTCAACTCTTCCTTTCGACGTTGGTGGATCCAGCGCACACCCACCCCAGGATTTTTATACTCACCCATACCAATCCTTTATCGGAATCCATCATTTTACCAAAAAAAAAATGGGTAAAATGGGTATAATAGTCATTCTATGGTACGCGCATATCAGATTTGCTTAAAAGCCTTGATAGCTTGTCCCGGGGTGCGTAAGACTCCTTCGGAAGTGCCTGACTGGACGATACTCGGAACCTTCTTTTACTGTGAACCAAATGCTACTAATTTTATTCCCGTGGGGACTAAATACATCCCTTTTTTTCCCATCCAAGAGTGGTGGATTTAGCGAAAGCGTAAGGCTTATATGAATTAGAGAAAATTCTCTGTAAATGAGTTTGAAGCTGGTTGGATTGTAAACAAAAAACTTTCATAAAATCGTTTTCCGGAAATTAAGCACACTTGCGTGTGGAATTTCCAAAATCTGAAGCACGTACTCATTGGGTTCTTAACGAGGGCTTTGAGAGTAGGTTTGAAGCCGATCGGGCGAAATTTACAACTTACTAAGACCGTTATTAAAATACATTAAACACGTGCTTCACACTTTTTCAGGTATTATTTGGGATATAACGGAAAAATTTTAAAATTGGATATAGCTTTGGATGAAAAGATGATGTCTGAAATTTGAAGCAAAAACTTGCAAAGGAAAACCTGCTATAATATCTTATATATTACATGAAAATTCTTGACATGGCCCGAGACGTATAAAAACTTTTGAAAATTTGCTCCAGTATCAGGCATATAAGAATCTGGTGTTTGTGAATAATACAAAATTAAATAAACGATAATAAATATTGATAATTGCTGCTAGATTGGCTTGTTAATCCTAAGCCAATACAGCTTAGTCAGAAGGGTTATAACTAATTCTAAGATCTTTCAAGGCATATTTTTTATACAGACGCAAAGTCGGCCTGTTAGATTGCCGCCCATTATCTGCCTATCTTTTTGATAAATATATTGATTAACAAGTTTTTTACAACTCAATGCAATTCTATTTCAAAGATCAGGTGGACACCACAATAGCAATAAGCCTATCCCGGTAGTTTTTTGCCAGTAATCGATTAGTTCAAAGGATAGGTTAGCAAGCGGCTCCCCAGCTATTTTTACATGGGGGACCACATAGCTTTGACTTTCTGGCCTTAGCCTCAAATCTATGCCGTCACTTGGACACCGCTGGTGCACGAATTTCTAGAAAATAGGTTTGCCAAGAAAGTTAAATTAGCCAAATGATGGCGAGTGAAATAGTTGAGGCTGCAGGTTACATGCTTTCTGGAATCTCTTCTGTAATTTATGGAATTCTTGAGAAATAGTAAGCTTCGTTGGATATTGTAATTCAAGCTTGACAATGTCGGCACCCATCCTTGAATCTGTTTTTAAAAAAGTTTTGACTCAGGAGGTATTGTGTATTCAATTAGATGGCTTCTTTAGAGTGGCGACGTGGACTTGCGTAGTGGGGCATTGCTGCCATAGGAGGGTGAAACACAAGTTGCGGATTTTCTGACCTGTGAGTTTCCATTTGCGGTATGTACTTCGAAATTCAACCAACACAGAGCGGCATCGACCAGCTTTGATTAGGGTAGCCTGCCGACAGATTTTTTGAGTGTGTTAAAAGCAGCAAGCCGCAACTTCGGCGTTAACTCGTGTAGCTTTTGGACTAAAAACAGACATTCGATGAACTTGATGAAAATCCATCCTGGAAATTTTGCCTTGCATTCAAGTGGATGTCCATTACTCATCTTGGAATTTATGTTGCCTTTGTAGTATAATTAGTTAGTATAATATAAACAGATAAGCAATAAAATAATTTTCAACTAAACTAATTTCTTTTTTTTGTTTTTTAATATTCAATATAAAATTGATATTGTAATTTCAGTTTCGTCTGCCACACGGGAGCTCAACAAAGATTCTAATAGTGTTGTTGTTTGTAAACATTCTATGGATAGTTAAGATTTATCCACCGTCTAAATATGACACCAATGAGAGCACACCACAACCCCAAAAGCAAAGTGTAGAAAAAATTAACTCTGTTGTTAAACTTAAATGTCCTCATCATTCTGATATAGAATCCCAAGTACCCCTGCCGACTGCCAAATCAAATGGCAATATCACAAAGTTAACCTTTGCAAATATTGACTTCGGTTACGGCCGATGGGACAACCAACACAAGTACAAGATAAAGGATTTTGCTGTTGTTGGTGAACAGTACACAGAATCTTCGAAAAGTAGTTTGCTGTGCCTTGCAACTCAAAGTTCTGTGGAGCGGTTATACTCTTTGCCACAGGTTGCAGCAAACTGGCACGGTCCGATTTCTGTCGCGTTGTTCTCCGCTGGAAACGACGAGTATATTGTTTTATGATATTTCGTCACGTATCTGCGCCTCTGCTTTCCGAATATTAAAGCGAACGCCACATTTCATATTCTAACTCCACAGGAATATGAAAGTATGCCAGGAGGAAGAACCGAAACATTAAATTTAAAAGAAACATTTAATTGTCAAAATCCTGACAAAACATTAAGAACTTTGTTGAAATTACGAACAGCAAAAACCATGGAATGGAGAAAAAAAAACATATATCCTCAGAACCACATGCGAAATATAGCTCGAAAGGGTTGTCAATCCAAATATGTTTTTTTAACTGACATTGATATAATTCCAAGTATTAATAGTGTTGTACTACTAAACAATTTCTTTAAAACTGTTACTTGTGATGGAAATTGTGCCTATGTTATTCCCACATTTGAAATTGATGTGCGGGCGCCTTTTCCACGAACAAAGGAGAACCTTTTAGGACTGATTAAAAAGGGACTAGCAAGACCATTTCATGAAAAAGTGTTTATTTACAACCAATATGCGACCAATTTTTCAAAGTAAGTTAAATTTAATAAATCCCTATCTTGATAATTTCAGTTTAAGTGAAGAACGAATATAAAATCTATTTCTATAAGTTATCAGCAAAAAACTCTTAATAATCTAAAAAATTGTTGTGTCCCTTTCAGATGGCTATCATCACATCGAAATGAGACTGCAGTTAGAATAAGCCATACTGTAACAAACTTTGAGTTTTTATATGAGCCATTTTACATAACCATCGATAATGCCCCCATTCATGATGAAAGATTTACTGGCTATGGATTTACTAGAAATTCACAAGTAAGTATGAAATTAAATAGCAAAAATGTGCAGTAAAAATGTACTATGGGCTGAAGTATTTTCATGTGAAGAAGTGAAGTTTAACGCTTGACCTGTGTGTTATGAAAATCGAGAACGTTTTTCATTGGATAATAAAACCACAAATACAATTTTCGTTTCAGGTTTATGAAATGTACGTAGCTGGATTTAAATTTTATGTTCTTTCGCCTGTTTTTACCTGCCACTGGGGCCTACAAAGAAAGCAAGCCCGGCCCGCTTGGAGAGAGCAACAAAATAACGCTAATCGAAAAAAATTTGACATCTTCAAAAGTGAAATATTTGCACGATATAAAAATGATCCACATATTAAATAAAAAATTTAAAAACTAGTAAATTGCTACTCAATCTGTTTAATAATTGTTAACATCATACTTACTATTGGACCTCACATGCGGTACTCGAGATTTCAATTTAGAGTCACCTAATATGGAATTATTGCATCGTATAGAAAATTTGCTCTTAGCACGATAAGATTCAGGTAGTTTGTAAGTATAATAGGGAGCGTTGTACGCATAGGGCCTGCAGTCGAGTTATTTAAATGCTTTCCTCATTGCCAAGAACGATGCTGCAGGCGGGACGCGGAGAACAAAACTTGCAAAAGCGCGCAAAAGATCCGCTAGTACGTCAGGAACTTCAGTCAGGTTGCCAACAATAACTGATCACTTCGCCATGGTCATGGGCGCCTTCTACCGGGCAGACGCAACCAACTTCCCTGACCATGCTGCTGTTGCAACAAAAAATTCTTAACTCTTACCTACCTCAACTATCCCGCTGTATAATGGGCAAACGACGTTCGAGGCCGCACACTCGTGGAGCTATGCACTTCCGGAACGCAGATTAGCGCGCGATTGACGAAGAAGTGCACACAGCTGTGATCGCGTCAAGAGGACGTTTCCCAAGGTTCATCATCCCAGTTAACTCTCAGCTGACCCGTCGCAGTCCCATCAAGGCAGTCGACCCAAACGTAAATGTGTATATGATTTGGATAAAGCAGATTTTGATAAGTAAAAAGTTTGCCAAAAGATTGGCAGGCCGGATCAATATTCGCACTCTCATTTGCAAACTTTACCGAAGATAGCCAAGACTTGCTCAGGATTATGTGAAAGCTAAAGCTAAGCAAATTAGAAAGGAGGATAATGTACGAACATGTTATAATAAATTACAAAATACACTTTACATACATAAAATCAATCTAAAAACTGAAACGCTGAAAGATTTTCGACGAAAGAGCAAACTCAATTATGAGTACTTCCCATCCAATACGACTCGATCCCATCTGTAAAAAGTTATTTGAGAAATCTGGGATGTCCGGTTTCAGCCAAGTCTCAGTATGAGCGATAATTTCGAAAATTTTTAAAAAATTGCGTTTATACTGAGATAGATTAAAGGACATTGTACAAAACAATCTACTTTTTTTCATTCTATTTAAAATTTACCTCGTTTCTTAGTGTGCTGAATCTTCTTTAAAAAAAGCCATCTAGGCCTCAGTAGACGTATTTTTGTATAAAAAATAATAATTTTGATTGATCGACTAATATTTAGTTTAATGCAAAGCATTTTATTGTTCGTTTACATGTATGTATATATATACTTATGTTTATATATTTGTGTATATAATATCTATATATATATGTGTGTATATATTTTGGTGTATAATTATAAACGTAAAAACATATTTTTTAAAATTACACAAATCTTAAATATTTCTCACATTCTATAGCTCACATTTTGTATAAACTTGAAAACTCATATCGGTTAGTATTAAATTCTAGATGACTACCAGTTGGCTGAGGCGGCAAGTCCTCAAAAGTGTATGCCAGTAGAGCTCCGTTATTTTCATGTACTGAGTAGTTGAGATCATTATTTGCTCCAATTAAATTACCGCTGTAGTCCTGGGTAGAATATGAACATGGATTTGCAATACCTTCAGATTCCACCAAACGGTTGTCTATACTACTGCTACTACAAAATCCAATATGTGGCGAATGTGTAGAAGTTAGAATACTACAGTCGCTGTCTTCGGTTGCCGATGGAATTGGGTTGAACTCTTCATTTTGGAATGTATGCCCTCCATAAGTTAGAGAACTATTATGAATTTCAATGTTCATTGTAACAGTTTGGGGCGGTATTGTATAGGACGGCTGATGGGATATACTTTCCAAACCGCAGTCTTCAGCAAAACACTCGTGCGAATCTGGCACATTGGAAAGAAAATGATGGCTAGCTGAATGCAAATTTGCATCATTTACAATGTTTTCCTCAGAATCAAATACAGGTTCATCAACGTTTTGGCAATCATCAAAATTTGACTGAGTTTTTATTATATTTACGACCTGGTGACTAACTCCATGACTATTAGACGGTAAGTTCACTTCTAGCGATTGGTCATCAGTTTTCGGTGTATTTTCGAAAAGTTGAAAATATTTAAGAACAACTTCTGATATATTCTCTTGTGTATTAACGGGATTAATATCCGATATATTTTCCAGTTTAACTGTACTGTCTTCGGAATGCAGCTGCATGCCGCAATCGATTCTATTTTTTGTATGTACAAACTCGGATGACTGGAGATTTACATAATTCTCTTCTGGTGGGATTCCAACATCGAATGAATCGGAGGGGGTATTTTTATCGTATTTACTTTTTAGTTTATCACCTGAATCGTTTTTCAGCCGTTTCGACAGTGTACCAGATTGACAAGTAGAGGTAGTTCTTTTATTTTTTCGACCGGCAGTGTATGTTCCATTTGTTGCAACAGGTGTTGTTATATTGTGGAAATCATGCTTAATATCGATATCAACATCCTGATTTTGCTTTAAAACGACCGACAATCTCGATTGTTTCTTTTGGGGCCTATATTTATAATTTGGATATTCTATCATATGAAGTTTTCTCAGCTTTTCCGCTTCAATAATATAAGGCTGCTTATCATCTTTGGCCAAAAGCTGCCATCGTCTTCCTAATTCCTTTGATATTTCCGCATTATGTAAATCTGGCGTTTTTTCGCAAATTTTTCGCCGCTCCATTTGACTCCACACCATAAATGCATTCATGGGTCTTTTTATATGGCCCGGAGAGTGTTTCTTTGTCTAAAAGATAAGAATGAAAAGTGAAATTTTGTAATAAAATGTCGGCTGAAGATATTATGTAGTAAAAGTCAGTTGTAATGCAAAATTCATTGCTTAACTCTGCGTTATGTAGCAAAGTTGTCTTAATTAATTCTCTTTTTATACCCTGAACCCCCCAAATGGGTAAAAGGGTTTAATGTATTTGTGCAGATGTATGTAACAGGCAGAAAGTACATAAAGTATATATATTCCAGATCAGCATCATTAGCCGAGTCGATCTAGCCATCCGATCCGCCTGTCTGTCCGTATGTATGAGCTAGAGAAATTTTAGCTGTAGGTCCTCCTAGTGCCCACGAGTTTGTTTCCGATATTCGATAACTTGCCCCGTTTTCAAGTAATCGATAAAAATCGATATCGAAATCCTGTTTTTTGAACAATTTTGGTAAATAATATGAGCTAGAGTCACCAAAGTTGACAAGTAGCTTCTTAAATAGTGTATATAAATATCAAGTATCTTTAATTTTATACCTATCACCCCCTCCCCGCTACCACCACAGAGCTATAAATCAAGTTAATTATCCAACCTGTATTGTCCATCAATTTAAGCCACAATTTATATGCAATTGTATTTTTGAATACACAAAAATTCTATATTCTATTCTACAAAGTTATTTAATGTCGAAAATTTCATTCAGATTGGTTAGGAAACACATACGTTATGTGCGCACGTGTTAGCATCGGGTTGCGCAAATTTAAAGAATTTCTGTATACATACACACACACATTCATTTCTCTTTATTACTACTAAAGCAAACGAGTGCGTAGCGCGATCTGCATTGGTGTTGAAAGAGGGGGGTTCAGGGTATCCCCTAGTCGGGAGCTCCCGACTAGAACCTCTTACTTGTAAGGTATTGAAAAACTGACTGGCATTCAGCTTTCCATTTGAATTTTACATTTTTTATCTAAAAGTGTTTTGATCCGGAAAATTTTGAATAAAATAATAATAATAATAAAAATTTAAAATACTTTTGTCAATATTCTTTGAAATGAGTTTTGCGCTTTTTTTAATCCTTATGGTAATCGCGAGAAACAATAGGACCCATTGCTCGTTTAAAAAGAGGTAATATTTCGAGAATCTTCATCAAGTTCAATTTGGTTGAATCCAGACATTAGATCGAGACAAGAAGTATATTTTGCTCGTCCTATTTGATTAAAACTATCTTCTATCTTTGTAAGTTGGAACTTATCTGCCAAATATTTTTTTGTATTAATTAGACGATAATCTACTACTAGTCGCCATCTTTAATCAGTATTAACTTATCTTCCTAAGATTTAATTTCCTTTTTATGAGTATGTGGAATTCTAAAATTCGTAAAATTGAATATGTATACGTATATGTATATATGTGTATGTGTATGTGTATGTGTATGTGTATGTGTATGTGTATGTGTATGTGTATGTGTATGTGTATGTGTATGTGTATGTATATGTATATGTATATGTATATGTATATGTATATGTATATGTATATGTATATGTATATGTATATGTATATGTATATGTATATGTATATGTATATGTATATGTATATGTATATGTATATGTATATGTATATGTATATGTATATGTATATGTATATGTATATGTATATGTATATGTATATGTATATGTATATGTATATGTATATGTATATGTATATGTATATGTATATGTATATGTATATGTATATGTATATGTATATGTATATGTATATGTATATGTATATGTATATGTATATGTATATGTATATGTATATGTATATGTATATGTATATGTATATGTATATGTATATGTATATGTATATGTATATGTATATGTATATGTATATGTATATGTATATGTATATGTATATGTATATGTATATGTATATGTATATGTATATGTATATGTATATGTATATGTATATGTATATGTATATGTATATGTATATGTATATGTATATGTATATGTATATGTATATGTATATGTATATGTATATGTATATGTATATGTATATGTATATGTATATGTATATGTATATGTATATGTATATGTATATGTATATGTATATGTATATGTATATGTATATGTATATGTATATGTATATGTATATGTATATGTATATGTATATGTATATGTATATGTATATGTATATGTATATGTATATGTATATGTATATGTATATGTATATGTATATGTATATGTATATGTATATGTATATGTATATGTATATGTATATGTATATGTATATGTATATGTATATGTATATGTATATGTATATGTATATGTATATGTATATGTATATGTATATGTATATGTATATGCATATGCATATGTACATGTATGTATATGTATATGCATATGTATATGTTAATGTTAATGTTGATAATGTTTCGTTAACATATGTATGTATAGTTCACCAAGTGCAATATACCGCAGTGGACATAAAATAACTGATGTGAATAACCGTTTTATTAGAGTCACAAAAAAAGCACTAGGAATAGCGTTAACTTCGACCTTGAAGTAAGTTCGTCAACCCCAAGTTCAACCAACCAATATAGCTAGTAGCAACGACCGAGCAAAAAAAAAACACCAGTTTGGTTGTGTTAGCTCAAACGAATGGGATATACAGCGATGATGAGGTGAAACCAGACGAATGCTACAACGGCCATTGACATTATGTGCCCTTGATAATATGTAATGTGTATGTAATATGTTGAAGCAAAATGTAAGGATATAATTATGTGTCTATACATATATGTATGCTCATGCTTATTGGTTTAACAACTTCTTGCCAAAGGTTCTCAATAACATGATTCATTTCTAGTTCTTCCAAATACACAACTCAAAATTTCAAATTCCAAAATCCAATTGCAATTCGAGATTTAAACATTTATTTGTGAAATTTATTTTATTATATTATATATTTCGCTATTTTAATTTTAAAATTTTTTGATAATATTTATAACAATTAAGAGGTTATAGTAGGGAATTGCCGACTCCATGAGACTCGAACCCATAACCAACAGAACTTGCGCCATCGTCTCTAATCAGCAGCCAAACCAAAAATTTCTTTTCGAAGATAAAAAATCAGCACAGTATACAATACAATCGCAAGTGCAATGCTGTTTATAGAATTCAATAGACACGCATGATTGTGTATGTGCACTTGTATACAGAAATTCTTGCAATTTGCACTAGCTGCAGAATAGCTGTAAAATGAATGATACTTGATCGGTATTTACCAATCTAGAAGGTAGATGTCAGTGTTGATGACGCTAAGGATTTCGATATCAATTCTTATCGATTGCTTGAAAACGGAACAAATTATCGATTAACTCGTACTGCGCGTAGGGGGACTCACGTTTAAAATTTCAAGTCTCTAGCTACCATTGGTCTATATCTAAATGGACCATTTTGACACTGACCAAATATATGTATACCTTATGGGGTCGGAGATACCGCCTTCTGCCTTTTACATACATTTGCGCAAAACTATTTAGAAGGTAGTTAATAACTGGAATCAAACTTTGTACAGACAGAGGGAAGGAGATAGATATACAAGATACACTATTTGTGCTCATCAGAGGCCTTGGGCCTGTTGTATAAGCTTTTCAATTACACTGAACCCAGAATAAATCAATCAAAGTATATAAAAACAGTCTGGTTATTATATTATTGATCAAAAGCTTTTTGTATATATAAACCCGCGTAGGTAAAAATTATTTAAAGAAATCACACAACATTATCTTATAATTTAAGTGCTAGAGTAGGGATTAATAAAGATAAGATATTGAAGAAAGTTATTTCTGTTATTCATAGCTTCATACAAGCATTTTATATATTACCTATTTACCCAGTTACTACCCGTCGAAAATTAAAACGTCTTCATTTTTTTTATTTAGTGAAAATAAGTTTGAAGCCGAAACTTATAAGTTCGCCCTGACTAACGCAAAAAGTGTATAACACGGATCTCTGATCTTAAAGGCGATTGGATGGTAAATAAAAAGCTTTCGTAAGACCATTTTCCAATTTACCACAGTTACGGGTGGAGTTTTTTAAATCGCTCTGTAGACAATTAGAAAAACCTGAAACTTGATCTCCGATTTACACCAAGGAGGGGTGGATTTTCCAATAAGTATGAAACCCGTATCAAATTAATTTTCTTAAAAATCTTTGCAGGTGTGCAAGATTCGGTCACTCAACCATTTTCCATTCATTAGGGGTTAATATTTCGAAAGGAGTGAAACAATTTTCAAATGAATTTTCGCAAAGATCTTTGAAAATGAGTTTGAAGCCGAAAAGCTTTCAGCTTGAAGCCGTTTTCACTAAATTCTTGTGTATGCCTTTAAATATAAATATATATGTTTAATCCCGAGCTGAGCCAACTTGAGACTTCGCTCAACAAATCATTGATCTGCATTTTTCCCTGAGGCAGCTTAAATTATGAAAACCTGTGATGTCTAAAATGAATTTTAGTAAAGAGCCTTGAACAGGAAAATTCACCCACGAAGTCTTTGACCCCGAAAAGTGTAGAAACACCCCTGTATGAATTTGGGAAAAAACTTTTTAAATGAACTCAAGGCTGATCGGATGGTCAACAAAAAATGGTTCGTACAACCGTTTTTCGCGATTGTTCCGAACTTTCGGGTGGACACCCTAAAAACCCGTTGTAGAGTGCACCTGCATCACATTGTTATCTAAAACTAATCGAACAATATGAATACGCAAGTACGTAATTATATATACTCATATATATGTGTCTGCATAAAATATGTTATCGGTAAAACATTTCATTGACCTCTTCAATCGACATGACTTCCGTTCTTCACCTATGAAATCCATGGACGAAAGTACTTTCATACATACATATCTAAAAGTACTAAGTACACATATATATGCACAAAAGCTAACAAAATCATTAAAGTATTAAAATATGAAGACATATGACTTTAATTTTAATTCTTTTTGAGGAATAACAAATAAACAAAAATATGACCTAAGCCAAAATCCAAGTCATTTCAAACGTTTTTTTAAATCACCTTAAGCGACAATTTATATTTAAATACCTATTGTTTAATAGGAAAATAAAATGCACTTACTTGAGTTGCATCTGAATATGGAGTACTGGAGTTAACTGGAACGAGTGCAGATCCAAAAACCAAATCCGAATTATCAATTTCCCTTTCTAGTCTTTGCATACTTTCTGTTGGAGATCTTTTGCTTTTGCTGCTATTTGCATATTTCTCCATTTTAGTTCTGGTGGAGGCAGAATGTGGCACCAATGTTTATTTATTTATTTTTTTTTTTGTAATTAACTTGTACGCCTTTTTATTTTAAAAGTTTAAAATGTGTTGTATAACGACGTTAGTGCATGAGTGATTATTTGAGTGGAGTTGGCTTGTTACTCTAATCCAGATCTTTGCAGTTATAATAGTGGTTTATCCCTGAGTAGACTGGCCAATCATTTTGATTTCATTACATAAAAATAAAAAATATACGTATTTATACATATGAGTATATTTACATATATGTAAATCTATGTATATGCATGTACGTACATATGTATGTCCGTATGCATTTGCATGTGATTCATTTGTATTTCTTATTTGGTTTATTTGATTAATATACTACATGTACTGCATACATATGTAAATACATACAAATAATATGTACACGTATGTGTGTAAGAATGTAGGCATATATGAACAAATACAAACAATTAGTATAAACTGATCATTTTATTTATACGTTCAAATGCATATGTATGTATTTAACACTGTTTAATATACATAAATACATGAGTTTACATATTAAATAAATAATATATATATACTTTATATATATATATATATATATATATATATATATATATATATGCATATATATATATATATGCAAGTATGTAAGTATGTGAATATGCTTGTTATTCCCTATGTTTTGAACGCTTCTTGTATATATGTATATACATATACATACATATATATCTTGTGTGCACATTCATACATACGTATGTATACAGTATAATCAAGGTGAAACTGGTTCCTAGTTTTGTATTCGCTATATTCAAAGACGCACGTTCATGTTTTTTCTGTAGTAATGAGTGTATTTTTTTCATATATATACATACGAATGTACACACATATGTAGCATGCGTAAATACATGTTTAAAACTTTGTATACTCTTGCGGAAACACAATAAAAATTCACATATGCACAATCGTACACATGCACATACATGTATATATGTGTACAAATTTTCAAACATTTATTCACGCACACTACAAACATGTGTATATAAGTAGATGTAAAAAAAAACAAACTTATTGCCACAGTCAAAACATGAAAGTGCGTCTTATTTATATTTAAATTTTAAATCGCTTATTCCGAAACAAAACAGTGAAACAGAAGAAAAACCCTGAAAATGTATTGTAGATATAAATGTACTATATATTTGTACGTATACGTATATTTATTATTTCATGCATGATTTTTATATTTTATTTCTTCCGTAAAAAAAGTACAATATAAGTGTATTCTTAAATGTTCACTGTGCATAAAACGACACTCAGAACCATAATCAAAATGCACGTCAATTATAATTGTACATATGTATGTACATAAGAAATTGAAAGGTTTATTCACTTCAAACTTCACAAACACACTATGTATTCATATGCAAATGTACATACTTATTGCTCAACACTTGTTGCTTAATTAGTTTCATTTAATGAACGTTATTTATAATTTAATGGCAATTTGGTTTTAGTTTGGATCTTTATCATTTGCCTATATATATATTTACCGAGATTACGACGGAGCAGAACACATATTGCGACCGACTGCTCCGCGGCAAACTCGGAGCATTCTGGCTTAATTCAATCTAAGCGCCAAGAGCCAGTACAACACAATCGCAAAGCAGCAGACACGACGAACACGAAACGATTGAGATACGAGTTGAATGTGACGAGAAACTACATTCATACGTACGTATACATTCGTACAAATGTCTGTTGTACATAAGCACGTAAATAAATACATACATACATATAAATACACTACGCAAATTACTTTAGGTTGTTATTTTTATCGCTCTTTATACCCACACAAACGAAGCGTTATATATTTATGTATATACATACATATGTACACACGTATATTTCATTTTTTGTTACTCGACAATTTTCTTTTATTTTTCTGTCTTGTTAATATATGTATAAATATATATGATTTAGTATAAGAACATACATATATTATCGTACATTTTTTTTAGCTTTTTCGTTCTTTATTTTAAACCGATGAGGTCGTTGTCGATCGCTTACAGCTGTTTAAGTGAACTGGCTTGCAAAATGTATGCTTGAATCCCTGCACACATCCCACATATGTATACAAATATATAAATATATATATATATATAAATATATATATTTATATGTACGTACATACTACCATGTACATTTATGCATTTCGTGCGCTTGCATTTTCGAAACAGAGAGCCAAGAGACTAACTGCGTGTGTTTTTTTCTCTAACTGAACAGACCAGTGGCGCACTGCGGTGATGTAGTGGCCCATAAATCAAGTTAAAACTCTGAAAATTTCTTAACCGATTTTAAAGCACGAAGTATATGAATTCTTTTTAAATTTTACTTTATAGGAAAATTAAATATTCTAATTTTGCTAATATTTTCAAATATTCAATGAATAATATTTTTTTAGTCAAATTAAATGTTTTATAATTTTCTAAATAATAATAACTGAGTTTTATATATTATTATTTTCTTACCCGAATGTATAAATATAATAGTGACAGTGAAATTAATATGTAATGTACATTGCAGATGTCGGTGAAAATCTAAAAGCGGCCCTGGCATTTTTTATTGATATCAACAGTTTTAGTAATTGTTGTCTGTGTGTGTGAGCAGCCGAGCTGAAATGAATGTCCATATGCTGAGAGTATTTATAAATACATACATCAATAAATATATGAATGTATGCTTATATACAAACAGTGTACACGAATGAATCAGCTGTTCAATGCGTATTAATCATATGTTTATATGAAATGTCTTTGACTGAATGTGTATATATGTATGTATATACATACAAATGTATGTATGTGTATTTACAATCATGAATGCACATCCCAGTAGAACTGGGTTACTACTTTGAATTACTACATGAATTTTGAAAAAGAAGTAGTTTTAATAAATGTTCTATGATTCGGTAAATTCTTAAATCAATTAATAATAACAATCAACATTGAATACATTTATGCAATGGGAAATCCAAACATGCTTCTTCATAAGAAACACGAAGACAATTACAGGAATTATTACAATTAAATGTATGTATTTAATTCTAACAAATTATTTACTCTTATTGCAGGGCTATAAATGTAAAGGAGTATGTTACGGTACTTCTTTTTTCCTGCGGGCCGCGCCGGCTGACTCATCGGCTCTCAGGGGCTACTCTCAACCCTGGCTCGTATTCCACACAATCGATATCAACGAACGGACCTATACAGCACTGTAACATAACGAACTACAAAAATGAACAACATTAAACAGCAGGAACTTCGAAAAAATGAACAATATAAACAGCTGGAACTACAATTAATAAAAACCACAAAGGTGAGACTCTTATACAAAACAACAAAAGACACTATTAATCCACTTGAGTCTTCCAGACCAGGCCCCGGTTCCGGACCGTGGATGTGGCCTACGTTGGGCGTCCGTTATTAACCGGCTGGGTGGGCCAATGTAGGAAATGCGCACGCAGATTATTTGTAATTGTGTTGTCCGTTTGTTTACAGTAGTTTGCGAGGGGATGTTGCATTTGGAATTATCGGCAGCGTCGATTTTTGTGGGATTGGGTTATCGGAAGGTAAATCGAGCGCATAGGGGCGCGCAACGCCCGTCTTGCGATCAATTGCGATGAGTGGGGAAAAACGCGGAAGAGTGTCTGCGAGTGTCCCTTTGTAATTCCTTTGGCCTTCAATTGGGTCGTTGACCCAAATATACAGCTGTGCATATGGGCAGCAACGGCGACCACAATTATCAGTGAATGCGTGTGGCAAATATTCGGCACCGATCACGTTGGTGCCCAGATGTACAGGGAACAGGGAGTTCGACTTTGTCAGCGATCGAAGGCAAGGGTGCTTTGAGCAAACGCAGCTTGTTGATAAATTAAAAAAAAAAAAATAAAAGAATGGAAGAACTTCGCCTACATTCACCGTTTTGGGAGCAAAAATTTAAATATATTATAAATAATCATCGGATCTTGCCGAACAAAATAAAAAGAAACATTTTTTTGATTAATTGTGCCTAGCTGATAGCTGTAAAATGATAGATACTTCATATATAAATACTATTCAGGAAGCTACATATCAAGTTTGGCGACTCTAGCTCTTATAACTTACGAGATTTGCTCAAAAAACAGGATTTCGATATCGATTTTTATCGATTGCTTATAAACGGGGAAAGTTATCGATTATCAAAAACAAACTCGTACTGCGCGGGCACTAGGAGGACCTACGTTCACAATTTCATCCATACGGACAGACGGACATGGCTAGATCGACTTGGCTATTGATGCTGATCAAGAATATATATACTTTATGGTTCGTTCTGCCTGTGTACATGCATTTGCAGAAATAAATTATATCCTTTTTTCCCACTTTTAAAAGGGTTCAGGGTATAAAAAGGTCAAACAGTTCGGATAGGCAAACTGATCAGACGCGTCAGTGAGTTAATCATTTAGCTCAAAATGATCTTCGTCCGGTAGATCGAACGTTAAAATGAAATGGGTTATAACAGTGACTCAGTTTTAATGCTGATGAAAGTCCGGGCTTAGGCATTCGCTGATCCTAAATAGCTGCTGCGATTTAATCGTCGGTCGACGGAATAATCCGGAACGAGGAAATGGACCGGTTTATTCAAAGTTATATCCTTTTCCCATGAGTGCGGCCGAATTTGTCGACAATGAGGTAAAAGCTTTGCTAAATAACGGTATCATTCGCCTATCTAGGTCACCGTACAACAATCCGATCTGGGTAGTGAGTAAGAATGGCATTTATGACTCAGGCGCAGGTGAGAAGTGCTTGGTCATAGATTTCAGGAAACTCAATCAATCAAAACGCGGGAAGAGAACATACCGGCAAGACTTTTAACGTCTACGTTGATAATAGCGGAACATGTTACGGATATTGCCGAGGTTTTAAACACGCATCCAGGAGGCCAAAATGAAGGTCTTCAAAAATATTCACGGTGAGTACACCCAGCGTATACACTTTTTTGCCATGTTTTCCGTCAAGCCCCGTTTTCTTATTTTAGCTAATTCGTGGTCTGTCAGCGGCTTTTGGAATCACGAGGCGATTAGATGCGTGTGGTGGACATAATCATCCACGCCCCACCGGTTTTCTGCTCTCGCTGCAACAGCGAGAGTGCTGAGTGGCCGGTGCTGCCCCTCGAAAGACAAACCGTCAGCAACACTGGTTTTATAAATTTAATTGAACAAGACATTTTACCATTTAAATATAAACCAGTATATAAATATACCAGCGGATCTACATCGGCCTTGCTCTTGCCAAACCCCGTGGAAATCGGAAGAGATTTGTCTTTATGGGATATTTCAGATTACCATTTTAACATGAATTTTGTGAATAATGTAACCAGATTTAGATGCCAGATTGATCTAGAGGCCAAACCATGAATAAAGATCTAAGCCTCGTGGATATCGGTTGAGTTTTGACCGAGTTATGGTAGTGGGAAATTTCGGCCGATGTCTATATAGGATATTTGAGGCTACCATTTTCACTTGAATTTTGACCAAAAATAATGTTGCCAGATTTAGATACCAGATTGATCTTGTAGTCAAACCATTAGCGAAACGCCAATCCTTATGAAAATCGGTTGAGTTTTGACCGAGTTATGGTAGTGGGAAATTTCGGCCGATGTCTATATAGGATATTTGAGGCTACCATTTTCACTTGAATTTTGACTAAAAATAATGTTACCAGATTTAGATGCCAGATTGATCTTGAGGTCAAACCATTAGCAAAAATCCAAACCTAATGAAAATCGGTTGAGTTTTGACCGAGTTATGGTAGTGGGAAATTTCGGCCGATGTCTATATAGGATATTTGAGGCTACTATTTTCACTTGAATTTCGACCAAAAATAATGTTGCCAGATTTAGATGCCAGATTAATCTTGAGGTCAAACCATTAGCAAAAAGCCAAACCTAATAAAAATCGGCTGAGTTTTGACCGAGTTATGGTAGTGGGAAATTTCGACCGATGTCTACGTAGGATATTTGAGGCCACCACTTTCACTTGAATTTCGACTAAAAATAATGTTTTGCCAGATTTAGATGCCAGACTGATCTTGAGGTCAAACCATTAGCAAAAATCCAAACCTAATGAAAATCGGTTGAGTTTTGACCGAGTTATGGTAGTGGGAAATTTCGGCCGATGTCTATATAGGATATTTGAGGCCACCATTTTCACTTGAATTTCGACCAAATATAATGTTGCCAGATTTAGATGCCAGATTGATCTTGAGGTCAAACCATTAGCAAAAAGCCAAACCTAATGAAAATCGGTTGAGTTTTGACCGAGTTATGGTAGTGGGAAATTTCGGCCGATGTCTATATAGGATATTTGAGGCTACTATTTTCACTTGAATTTCGACCAAAAATAATGTTGCCAGATTTAGATGCCAGATTAATCTTGAGGTCAAACCATTAGCAAAAAGCCAAACCTAATTAAAATCGGTTGAGTTTTGACCGAGTTATGGTAGTGGGAAATTTCGGCCGATGTCTATATAGGATATTTGAGGCTACCATTTTCACTTGAATTTTGACCAAAAATAATGTTGCCAGATTTAGATGCCAGATTGATCTTGTAGTCAAACCATTAGCGAAACGCCAATCCTTATGAAAATCGGTTGAGTTTTGACCGAGTTATGGTAGTGGGAAATTTCGGCCGATGTCTATATAGGATATTTGAGGCTACTATTTTCACTTGAATTTCGACCAAAAATAATGTTGCCAGATTTAGATGCCAGATTAATCTTGAGGTCAAACCATTAGCAAAAAGCCAAACCTAATGAAAATCGGCTGAGTTTTGACCGAGTTATGGTAGTGGGAAATTTCGACCGATGTCTACGTAGGATATTTGAGGCCACCACTTTCACTTGAATTTCGACTAAAAATAATGTTGCCAGATTTAGATGCCAGATTGATCTTGAGGTCAAACCATTAGCAAAAATCCAAACCTAATGAAAATCGGTTGAGTTTTGACCGAGTTATGGTAGTGGGAAATTTCGGCCGATGTCTATATAGGATATTTGAGGCCACCATTTTCACTTGAATTTCGACCAAAAATAATGTTGCCAGATTTAGATGCCAGATTGATCTTGAGGTCAAACCATTAGCAAAAAGCCAAACCTAATGAAAATCGGTTGAGTTTTGACCGAGTTATGGTAGTGGGAAATTTCGGCCGATGTCTATATAGGATATTTGAGGCTACTATTTTCACTTGAATTTCGACCAAAAATAATGTTGCCAGATTTAGATGCCAGATTAATCTTGAGGTCAAACCATTAGCAAAAAGCCAAACCTAATTAAAATCGGTTGAGTTTTGACCGAGTTATGGTAGTGGGAAATTTCGGCCGATGTCTATATAGGATATTTGAGGCTACCATTTTCACTTGAATTTTGACCAAAAATAATGTTGCCAGATTTAGATGCCAGATTGATCTTGTAGTCAAACCATTAGCGAAACGCCAATCCTTATGAAAATCGGTTGAGTTTTGACCGAGTTATGGTAGTGGGAAATTTCGGCCGATGTCTATATAGGATATTTGAGGCTACCATTTTCACTTGAATTTTGACTAAAAATAATGTTACCAGATTTAGATGCCAGATTGATCTTGAGGTCAAACCATTAGCAAAAATCCAAACCTAATTAAAATCGGTTGAGTTTTGACCGAGTTATGGTAGTGGGAAATTTCGGCCGATGTCTATATAGGATATTTGAGGCTACCATTTTCACTTGAATTTTGACTAAAAATAATGTTGCCAGATTTAGATGCCAGATTGATCTTGAGGTCAAACCATTAGCAAAAATCCAAACCTAATGAAAATCGGTTGAGTTTTGACCGAGTTATGGTAGTGGGAAATTTCGGCCGATGTCTATATAGGATATTTGAGGCTACTATTTTCACTTGAATTTCGACCAAAAATAATGTTGCCAGATTTAGATGCCAGATTAATCTTGAGGTCAAACCATTGGCAAAAAGCCAAACCTAATGAAAATCGGTTGAGTTTTGACCGAGTTATGCTAGTGGGAAATTTCGGCCGATGTCTATATAGGATATTTGAGGCTACCATTTTCACATGAATTTCGACCAAAAATAATGTTGCCAGATTTAGATGCCAGATTGATCTTGAGGTCAAACCATTAGCAAAAATCCAAACCTAATTAAAATCGGTTGAGTTTTGACCGAGTTATGGTAGTGGGAAATTTCGGCCGATGTCTATATAGGATATTTGAGGCTACCATTTTCACTTGAATTTTGACTAAAAATAATGTTGCCAGATTTAGATGCCAGGTTGATCTTGAGGTCAAACCATTAGCAAAAATCCAAACCTAATGAAAATCGGTTGAGTTTTGACCGAGTTATGGTAGTGGGAAATTTCGGCCGATGTCTATATAGGATATTTGAGGCTACTATTTTCACTTGAATTTCGACCATAAATAATGTTGCCAGATTTAGATGCCAGATTAATCTTGAGGTCAAACCATTAGCAAAAAGCCAAACCTAATGAAAATCGGCTGAGTTTTGACCGAGTTATGGTAGTGGGAAATTTCGACCGATGTCTACGTAGGATATTTGAGGCCACCATTTTCACTTGAATTTCGACCAAAAATAATGTTGCCAGATTTAGATGCCAGATTGATCTTGAGGTCAAACCATTAGCAAAAAGCCAAACCTAATGAAAATCGGTTGAGTTTTGACCGAGTTATGGTAGTGTGAAATTTCGGCCGATGTCTATATAGGATATTTGAGGCCACCATTTTCACTTGAATTTTGACCAAAAATAATGTTGCCAGATTTAGATGCCAGATTGATCTTGAGGTCAAACCATTAGCAAAAAGCCAAACCTAATGAAAATCGGTTGAGTTTTGACCGAGTTATGGTAGTGGGAAATTTCGGCCGATGTCTATATAGGATATTTGAGGCTACTATTTTCACTTGAATTTCGACCAAAAATAATGTTGCCAGATTTAGATGCCAGATTAATCTTGAGGTCAAACCATTAGCAAAAATCCAAACCTAATGAAAATCGGCTGAGTTTTGACCGAGTTATGGTAGTGGGAAATTTCGGCCGATGTCTATATAGGATATTTGAGGCTACCATTTTCACATGAATTTCGACCAAAAATAATGTTGCCAGATTTAGATGCCAGATTGATCTTGTAGTCAAACCATTAGCAAAAAGCCAAACCTAATGAAAATCGGCTGAGTTTTGACCGAGTTATGGTAGTGGGAAATTTCGACCGATGTCTATGTGGATATTTGAGGCTACCATTTTCACTTGAATATTTTTTATGCTCAGCATTAGTTGTCACTTTAAAGCTGTTTTTTACCCTATAATTTACGGAATTTATCGACGTTATCCCGCACATAACAAAATATAAAAAAAACATATTAGTTATTTAAGAAAGCGCATAGTTACATACATATGTATATAGGCGAGCCACGTGGCATCAAGCGCAAAGCGCAAGATCGTTAGATAATTGGGGATGCAAGTTCGAACGCACCAGTTGAAATAAATATTTTTAAAATTTGTATATTTAATAATGCTAGTTTTCTTCTTTTACGGATTAAAAGTTATAAAAGTGAATTTTTTGGCTAAAAAGAAAAATGATCTCGTTTTTAAAACGGACGCTATTTTCGTTTTGACCTGTCCAGGACTTGCGAATGGGTAAAGCGAAGCGCTATGTTCGTGTTTGCCGATGTTCGTAAAAATATCGATAAGAATCGAATAGTCGATATTAAAACATTGAAGCAGTTTAGAAGTATCGATTTTTTTGTATAAACTTAAAACTTGTAAACATACTTCTTAAATATAAGTTCATATAGTGGAAAGTGTTCATATTTATAGATTGCAGAATGAACTGCAATCATTTCATAGAAGTTCCCCTGCGTTCTAGCGGAGGAAAGAAAATGAAGAAACGGAAAGAACTCGATGCTCTAATAGCACATTCCCTCACAAAGAGGGGCTACCACCGCACCATAAACTCACAGGATAAGTTACTGTCAGTATCCACCGATGACCCTGATGATTTAGCATGGGTAATAAATTTACCTTGAAACATTCGTTTAACTTATAATCTAATTCTTACATGTGTATGCCTTTATGTATATATGTATCATTCTATGTGCGTATATACATATGTATGTCATGTGTGTTTGTTCTGATTAGATGAGCGTTCCTAATATCCGTCGAAATCACAAGAAGCAAATATATATCCGTAAGTGCGGGCCAGTTCTTTTTGGGATAACAATCGTTTTTGTTCTGGCCATTTTGTACTGGGCGTACTTTGATTTACGTAAACAGATTTCCGATTATCAACAAAAGTTTGAAGAAGGTAAATGTTCGTTTCTATGCATATACAGTTGGCCCAAGAATAATACGTCATATTAATAATAATAATCAATTAAAATCTAATTGTAATTCCCCTTCTAATGGCCACCACGCGTCGCTATACTCTTCTATTGTTTTCTGTCTTATTAAATGGTTCGAATAGTGTACTCTATCGTCTGCTTGTTCCTGACAAAGCAAATAAGTTTATTATTCTTTGTGAATAATATCATTAAATTCAATAATCGCTATATATAAAACTTTTTGTCCTGAGATGGATGAAAAATGCGGATAAAGGTTTTAAAAACAATAGTTTATTTTTCGGCTTCAGGATTCTTTATTCGATGCATATGTCGATTTCAATTTACAAAATGCAGATTCCTAATGTGCCACTTGAATATGATCCATAACGGGAAACACATTCTCCTCTGTGTCGCAAACAGATTTTGTTTAATAAATATACTATACAAGTTACATTTAATTAAATTTAAAGGTTAAGTGTGTACAATACATTTTTTGGGCCGACTGCAATGCTAATCTCAATCAATTTAATATTAAATATATATGCATATGCTCGTTTTAATAGTTTCTGCAGTGAGTAAAGTTTTTCCGGATACACTTCAACATTGGCATGAAACCACAGCATTGTTTATAAAAAATCAATCGTCGGTTGTATACCAATTAAATGACTTAACCCAAAACGTCGAACTTTTGGGAAGTAATTTGAGCAGCCTTCAAGCAACAGTAAATTCACAAAGAACTTACGGTCAGGATGAAAAGATAGTCGCTGACTTTGGAGCTAAATTAGAGGCAGTTGTTGCTGATATAGATGTTATGAAGGAACATTACAAAAGGGTAGTCGAGGTGCAGAAAAGCTTTGAGGTTGATATGGATATTATAAAGGAAAGTAAACTATATACTTATACATCTATTATTTTAATGGATTTAATATCTTTTAGGCCAATATAAGTCGATTGTCGATCGTTCAAGATTGTTCTCCACCAACAAATTATACAAAGGATGTTAATTTGATTGAAAAAACGTTGGAAAATGATTTAAAAAATGTGGATAATAAAATTGTGTATGTTAACAACACTCTCAGGCAGACAATAAAAATTCTACATGAAGAGATAATGGCACACAAAGTAAATAAATTGTGTTAAATTGTGTGTTGAATTTAATATAAATTACTCTTTTTCAGATAAAGCTGGAGGACTTATTAGATCGCTTTCAAAACATATCAACCCATGTTACCACATTAAGCAATAATTGGTGGCAATTTAAGCAAAAAAATGTAATTGCGCATGAAGAGTTAAGCAAATTGAATGAAAAGGTAATGACATCGTTTTTCAGAGGGAGATAAGATCCCCCGCTATTTTCCCAATAAGTGGTATGTAAAGACTGGCTTAGTACCGTTTTATAAAGGAGACCCTTAAACTCCAGACTTAATAGATATCATGCGTTTATAAACCAGGATAGAAAATTGACGCATGCTTTACCTGGTGTTTATTCAATTACCTAAATGTTTTATAATTATCTGTTTATTCAATTAAATAAAATTGAAAAAGGAAGAAGATTAATATGATAATCCCGTTTCACAGGAGCCTCCACAGCATAATTTGGAGCCACTGTAACAGCAATATTAACTACGGCAGCAATGCACACAATGCAACACTGACAACTGCAGACCAAGCAAACCAACACCAAACGTCCCGGCATTTCCACCAACGGCATCGCCTACGGAATCATTATGTAGGGCAGTCACAGCAGCAGCGATAAAAGTGACATCAACAGCATTAGCTACGAATACAGTACCTGAGTATGCAAAGAGCCTGCCATTTTTATTACGCGGATGAGACCATCCTTACCAAGGCAGGCACATAGAAGTGGGGTGCTTCAATTACACGCAAGGTTTTGGATCGCTTGGGTATTGTTCCAAATCATCTGCATCAACGGCGAAAAGTCTTAGCATTGCGTGTTAGCGCTCAAGCAAACAAACTGTAACGATATCCAGCTCAACAACGTGGCCATGCTTAAGGAGAACCATATTCGCTACGGGTATCTTCCTGGACAACTTACTTGACTTAAACACAACGTTGTGTTGGCAGCAGCGTGCATATCCATACGGTAAAAAAATACAACCGTATTATATATGCAACTGGTCGAAATATATTGTAATTATGTAAATAATTTGTAGATTTAGCTCTCAGACACTTAAGCCACACAGAGTCCAACAAATATGGCACTATTGTAGTAAAATATTTTCATCCAAACTTTAAACTTTTCCAAAACCACGATATAGGATATCATTTCGTCTTTCCAAATTGTATTTATATTGTTATATAATTTGTAATCTTTTTGGCTTTTTCCTTTTAGGTCGTAAGTCTACGATTATAATGTGTTTTTTATTTTTAAACATTTGTTTGTCTGCTAATAAATATTTATAATAATATAATTGAAAAATGTAGTTTATTTTTGCCTCCATTTTTTTTTCAATCCCTGGTCAGAACGAAAATCATTATTGGTCGATGTTTAAATACTGCGCTATGGAGAGAAATTAAAAGAAATTCCACAATAATATTTGATACTGTATTTATTAATGTATTTTATGAATAAAAAGCCACAACTTAAAACTAATTTAAATATTAGCATATGGATGAAACATTTATGTTAATGTTTCTCCTTGGGTTACGCAAGCTTCCAAGTAGTCTATACGCCGTTCTAATATTGTAAGTTTTTCATTGAGTACCGCAAGTCTTGATCGACAGGACATATCTGAAAAGAAGAAATGTGTCTTTAGAAAAAGTATTTATATAATTTTAGAGTATTACTCTACGTCTTGTTAATAAGTCTACGATAAAGTAATTAGACTTAATAGTGGGAAAGACTTTAATAATACATAGACAGCACTCAGGCCCAAATTTACCTTGGAATAGCATAATAAAGCGAACTGATTTTGCACAATATTTTTATCCATTGCATTCTCAATCTTCACTTTTAACTTTGGAGCAGATAGTTTCAGATTTTCTTTAATTTTTCATAGCAGAAATCTTTTTGAGTATATAAGTATTAAATATTTAGGTGTTTTTTACCCTTATCTGTCACAAAATGTTAGATGATTTATTGTTTCCTACTTGGACTTGTGTTATCAATTCCCGCAATATTTTGCTGACTTTTGTAATTTAGGAAATACGTAAGCTCTAATTCATGCTGTTTAACTTTTGTATGGGCGTTGGGTTTTCCAATTTACCATTACTAGTGTGACCAGCCCATAATTAGTTAAAATACAGTATGGCATTGAATTGGCTGACGGCATAGAAGATTCCGCGATTCACGCTGCACAACACGGATGGAGATTAACCGTAACTCAAGGCGATAAACCGATTTATTTAAAAAAGTTGCATAATTTGTATTTGTAGAGGGTATTATAATTTTGTCAGATGTGTAACGCATAGAGAGCGCCACCTCTCCGACTCCATAAAGTATATACATACATACATATATACATCATCAACGGCCGAACCGAGATAGCACTACTCGTCTGTCTTCTTCTTTTTCTTTGTCTGTAAACCTAGCATAGGTCTGTCTTTCAGACGCAAGCATATGTACTGTCGGAACAGACCGGATCGGAGCACTATATCATATTTTGCCTGGAAAACTTTTTTTTTGCTGATCAAGATATCTTCACCGAACCCGGCATTTACTGTTTAAACTTTGCTGCTTATTTACATATGTGTCAAATCTTATAAAAATCGCACTACCATATTGTATATCACATAGGAAGAATCGGTTGAAAAGTGAGTTTTTGATGATGTATACATATCCAAAATAATAGAGCAAAAGACTACAATGGAATTAAATTTTGGGCGTGCCAAAGAATTCCAGACTTTCGTGTTGTGTTTTTATTTGTGGAAAAAAACAAAAAGATTGTTTTTAATAAATAAGAATGCATTTAAAAGATTTGATGACTTGAATAGTTAAGCGACAATATGGGTTTTATATTGTGCATAACATCTGCACGAAATAAGTTGTCGCCATAGTTTATTATTTTCTTACTTGCATGAAGAAACTGTTTCAGCTAACAGATAGAACATTTGCAATTTCTAAAGTAAATGGCGGCAGAACTTAACAAGTATCTTTTATTTTGTATTATTGCACTGATCAATGTCAATACAGAACTACAGGTGTTAGGTGATGAAAAATATTATATGGTCTTACCAAACGAATTCAAAAAATCCGTGATCCGCTTTATGCTTGCTGTAATTACTTCAATATACTCCCTATTTGCCCAATCCTGATGAATTTGCTTTTGAACTGTTTCTCTATGAGCTCCGCTCATTTTCAATCTTTCGTGATTTCCTATGTTATGTTTTTTACTTAAACTATTAGAACAATGTGTGTGTCCATCTTTATACAAAATTAGATATGGTTTGATAGGCTGCTTCATTTTTGAGACAGTGGAATGGAACAAAAAGTTTGCTGTAGTGATTTCAATTATCTACCATGCGTACGATTTTGTTGCTTTAAACTTCGGACGCGTCTACATCCACATAAAATGTCAGTGGATTAAGAATTCCAAACCTCGAATGGCTTAACCATCCTTTAATATTTAGATATTGTGCGAAACAAACAGCAATATATTTTTAATTGAATATAGTTGCTTCCTCCTAAACCTTAAGGTAGCGAGAGAAAGGAATTTGAGAGTTGTCACATAAAATAAATTAATCAGGCTCCAAATGCTTCCTGAATTATTTTTACCATAGGCAGCTCTGCTTTTACTGCACATATCTAATGTAAGCAATGTATTTTAAGTTGCGAATTATTATTATCATTCAAAGTAAAATGCACTTCTAATTTGAGCAGGTTGTTTATGTTATTTGTACTCCACAACTTAATACAATGTGAATATTCAGAATTTGGTATTTCGTTAAGAATGCTAATCTATAAATTTATAATGGCCGTTACTAGTACATGAAGTGTAACGGTCTAAGCAGTTATCGGTCATCTCTATTGTTCACCGAAAGTTGTCAAATGAACGGAGATTTATTAATTCCATCTTCGATATTAAAATAAAATAAATTATAGAAATTGAAATAGAATGTTATACGGAATCGTAAATATTTGTTGGATTCCGTTAACGGGATTTATTTCATTCTTAATTATTTTATCAGCAATCAACAAATCTGTTGGTGTTCGAAAGGCGTACGTTTCCCTCCTATTAAGGATATTTGAGGTAAATTAAATGATTTATTACGTTATGTTTTTATATGAATATTTTTAATATATATGTAGATAAATATTTCTATATAAAATATTAACACCTTAAGTTTTTTCATTGTTATCTTTTTAATTTAAGAAGTTCATAAATATAGCTCGTCCAGTTATATCGCCGTTATCGAATAATAGTGGATTAGAAAACAAGTATATATGTAAATACAACTGCGTTTAGAATATGGAACTAATTTGTAAGTTCATTTAATGCATCAATCAAACCAAGAATTTGACATCAACTTAATAGTTGTCAAAGTTATTTCGTAAATAAACTCGGTATATATGTACGTATGTATGTCATGGCCGTGCTGACCAAGGCAGTGAAATTGTTAATACAATAGTGATGTGGGCCACTTGTTCACGCGCCGATCTCATAGAAGTAGATGCGGATCAGTCTGTCAGTATGCAACTTTCATCGCTTGTATGTAAAACAATATTTGAATCAGAGATGAGCTCATATCGGATTGTTCCAATAAGCTTTCAACCTGTAAATTAGGCAGCAAATTCCGTATGAGATTGTATATGTATGTGTTCTTATACAGTAAACCCATCGAAAATGGTTAAAAGGGTTCACATGTAACAGACAGCAGGAAGCATCTCCGGACCTATAAAGCATACATATATATTTTTGATCAGCATCAATAGCCATGTCGATCTAGCCATGTTCCTCTGTCTGTCCGTCCGTATGTATGAACGCAAGGATCTGTCTGACCGTCCGTATTTATTAACGCAAGCATCTCGGAGGGAGACCTGAAATTTGGAACGTAGGTCCTACTAGTGCCCGCGCAGTACGACTTTCTTTCCGATAATCAATATCGAAATCTTGTTTTCCTTTGGTCGTAAGATCTTGTCACAAAATTTGACATGCAGCCTCTATATATATATATATATATATAATTAAAAACAAACTTCGTGTGGTTCCTTGCGTTCTTCCTTTTCTTCTAACGCACTGTTGCATATCTTACGGATCTATTAAAATTTTATTTTATTTCTTTGATGAAAATTGTACGTCGACGTAATGCGTCGTTTCAGAGGAAGTTTGCATCAGGATCCCAAGTGACTTCACTTAGTGTACCGTTGCTTGGTCTGGTGACTGCGAGGCCTTTACAAACCATTCACCGAATTTCCTTTGAACTATTCCTTATCTTTCTGCGTAGGGCTACCATTATTATATCTTAAATATTGACATACACGAGTTGTTCTCAATAAGAAATTTTCTAAATAAACCCAATGAAAAAACAACACTCATGTTCATCTCCGTACATTCATTGTAATCGGAATATAAATATAAAAATATTAATTCAGTTTTGCTTCTGTGTTCAAAAGATTTGCACTGTTAAAAAGTATTGCGCAACTGTATCGTATTTACGTTTTAATTTTCTTTACATTTTGTATTTTTAGTATGGACGTGTCAGTATAGAATCGAATAAAAATTCGAGGATCCCCGAAAAAAAAAAAAATTCCGATGAGAATCTTCGTGTGGAACCAATAAAGGGCGAGGACTCAAACGAAGTATCCAGTGGAGCAGGGCTTATAACCCGAGATGCTGTTCTACTACCCCAAGCTCAGGAAATTCCCAATGATAAGCCTAATTTGACTGAAAAGGTAATTAATCCATGAACAGAGTATTACTAAGTCTGTTCAACCCGACTGCAACGGTTCTATTTTATAGAATATAAAGTTGTTAAAATATGTTCCAAATCCAAATGATAAAATGACTTTTCAAAATCTACTAACCACTTATTAAATATTTCTTTTATTTTATTTTATTTTAGGAGGAAATAAACTTCGATTTGGAAAATTGTTTAGATTACGTGAAGTCTGGCGTAGAAGCTATTATCGAAGACGATGTTACCTCACGTTTTCAGGCTGAAGAGCTGAAAAGCTGGAACATGCTGACGCGAACTAACCGACGTTATGAATTTATATCTTGGAAAATAACGCTTATATGGATGGTTGGATTTGCAATTCGATATTTTATATTAATGCCACTTCGCGTCTTAGTGTGCTTTATTGGTGTACGTATACTTATGACCTTAGCAATTTTAATGCATAAATTAAGATTAACGGCATATCTCTTGCTGCTGAATAAGTTTGTGGTATAAATATTCAACGTAATGATTTTGATGGGACAAAACATTGCTTGCTCTGATTACGATTGGTTTGAAATTTGTTATTTGTACCTTATGATAAGGCCGAAGTTACGGAATAAGACAATCAAAAAGGGTAATATCCATAGTTAGATCAAATTCATTTCACAAGCTAGATTCCTTTCAATAGGCAATTTGGTTACGGCCATTTTCTAACTCAGCACCATGAGTGCAATTTTTACCCAATGCGGGGGCTACTTATATACTACTAAGTTACTACGTGCGAGGGGCACTCTTTTACCTGTACGCGCTGATCTCAGAACCAATAAGAGCTAGATACTTGCCATTTTGAACGTAGGATCTCTTAATGCGCTCGCAGTACAATCTTAAATCATTGATAGCTCGTTTCCTAACAATCGATAAAAATTGTTTATGTAATCCTGGCTTTGATCATTTCCCTTAGCACTAAGAGCTAGAATCAAATTTGATAATTAGCTTTTCGTATAGTTTACACAGATCAAATATACAAACACTCCGATTGGAACCATTTCGGTTTGCGAATAAGTGAATGTTCTGTAGCACAGAAATCTTCGGAATCTACAGAAAAAGTTAAGATCAGTGTGGTCAATTTAGTCGCATTTAGGGTCAAACACATGAATTTGTGTATACTTGTGCACACACAAACTCATATGAATACTCGAATTCTATAAATTCTATAAATATAATTGAAATTAAGATTATATTGTTTGCGGTGTGTATATGCTGCTATATAAGTAAAATGTTCTTCAGTAAAAATTCATTTATAGATTTTGATAAATATAAGGCATGTTTTTTATTTGTGCCCTCCCCTTTGCTTTTATTTTTATTATTAAAAAACCGGGGCTTTAAAACTTATATATTTTGCCTTCTCGTTTAGCTTTGTTTAATTGCGAGTGCATGCTTGTGACGTGTGTATTAAAATATATATATTATATATATTAACTATGTCATGTTGTCAATTTGTGTATTTTTGTTCGTGCGCTTGCTCTAATAGCTCTTTGCGAAAGCTGCTCGACAATTGATTTTGATTATCTGCACATCGCTTCTCTTGTGCACGAGCTCTCACGCGCAAACGATCATTGTAAATAGATTTCACTCTCGCGCACTGTTGTTTTTTTTCGACCTGTGCTTTTGTTAAAATATAATAACGACAAATAAATCAAGCATACCATTAGTACTATTGTGGCAGCTAAGACTGGCTTTATAGACCTGTCCGTCAGTCTGTTTTTATGCAAACTAGTCTCTTACTTTTAAAGCTATCGTCATGAAAATTTTCATATGTCCCTCTTTCTGTTGCAAGCGGCTGGATCGACTACTATATCATATAGCTGCCATATCTATTAAGATATTTTGACCAAACTCGGCACTTATTATTTTCACTATGCTCCTCATATATAAGCATGTAGCTGTCAAAGGAACGATTGGTGTAATATTAAGTTTTCATATGGCAACATATTCTGTTTTCCAAGATATTTTAATCAAACTCCGAATTTTCGAGCTTCACTATTTTTACATATCTGCAAAACCGTAAGTTTGCAAGGGCATTTAATCGTCAGCGTACCGAAGATAACCGTCCATTCTCGTTGTTGTACCAGTTGTGCGCGTATCGGGCGCACTGTTGGCAGTATTGCCGGTTTTCCGTTGTCTAGATACACCGATAGTTCGCGCTACTTGCTATCGTTTGATGACAGTTATTATAATGAGTTTATTAAATTGTCTCAAAGCTTATCATAGATTAAAACGCTAGCTTAACATTTTTATGTTATGGGGTAACTACCAAGTCGCAATGACTGTCGTTTCCGGCACGCGGCGTCGACGCTTTAAATTGTTTATAATTGTGTACAAACGTACAAAGTACAATACAAATGAATGTATGTATTTGTATATGTACATATCTTTCTATTTATTGGACTTTACAAATCACAATTTTTATGAAAGTATTGATTACATATAAATATTAAGTCGCTCGGATATATCAATGTTATTCTATAGTTTGTAATAAGATATACATATATTTTTTAGGAGCTGAGATACCACTGATTTTTTATGCAAATTAGTCGCAAGATTACGCCCGTGTCCGTTGTCCGATTTTTTTTCGTCATGAACAAAAACTACAAATGGTTTTAAAGGCACACAGATTTAGTTTTATACGCTCCAACTATGAAACTTAAAATATACTCAATGCATTCTTATATGACTTTAAAGCAGGCGAAATACGAACTATCCGTTTGGTGAAACTGTCAATTATTACGAATCGGTTGGCCATGGCCGAATATTGATAGCTTTTGGAGCCGAATTATATATCAAAATAAAATTTATTTACAAATTTGCATCTTTCGCTCCAACTGAAATTATCAAATCAAAACACTTCCGCACTTTTAAATCATTAGCATTGGATTGGTGATATTTAAATATAACACAGTTGAAACCAGTCGGGTAATACATATATATAAACAAAAACCTAAGTCGTGGCAGCGAAATTTGTGAACGTGATATTTGATAATATATTTAGTATCTGATAGAGAGCTTGTCAAGCACACTTTATAAGAGCATACAATTCAGAGTACTGACTATCATTTCTATTATTAATATCTAACTTTGGTTCTTAGGTTTTATTTGCAGTTGTTACAAACACATTTGTGGCTTTAATACCCTATCGATTTTTGCGGCACCCCTTAGCGGACCTATCTTTCAAAATTACATTTCGCCTCATATCAAGTTCTTTGTCATCACTCATAGTATTTCACAATAAACAATATAAACCCAAAACTTCTGGGTTTTGTGTAGCAAATCACACCTCCCCTTTGGACGTGGCAATACTATCAACAGACTGTACATTTTCCTTGGTGAGAAAGAAGATTTTTTATTACAAACAAGAAACGTGTACATATAAAATTTAATTTGTTATTTAATGTTATTCAAAATTTCAGTAAAAATCGCGTTTTTAATATTATTTTTTATTTGTTTGCGCTTATTCAATAATTGTAGTTTTCATAAACATGTTTCAATTAACATTTTGAAAATGAAGTAAAATCGTTTTATTCAAGCTAAAAACTTAAGTCATAGCGACAAATTCAATAATTTTTATTGGAAGGAACGTAATAGTCAATGAATCGAAGAAGATTACGGATTTTGTTAAATTTTATATGTATACGAAAGTATGTGTGTTATTCTTGTGGCTTTTGTGATCGTCTTTGCGTTACTAAATTAAACAATTTTTCACTTTGTATATTTCGTAATTAAACTGTTATTGTCCTAAATGAGAAAAGATAATAAGCAGGTAAGACATATTTTATTTTTACTTTTTTTAATGGTTATTTTATACTCTTACCAGCAGATTGTATTTAGCGTTACCTGTTCGAGTGAATTTTTCTGTGTAACAAACAGTTATAAAACGCTTAAAGTGCTGCAAGTCTATGCATTTCGTTTTCCTCAGCACAGCCCAATAATATTTTTTAAAAAGTATTAATAAAAACTCATTGAAAAACTGTATATGTCATATAAACATAATTTGGCGTTTGTTAACATGAAGTTATTGCTTGCCTGCTTGCCCTTCCGCAACAGCATTATCTCGTTACTAAGATATTTGGCTTTTAAATTGCATACAATGAACTGTAGCGTGCGTTGCAGCCGCAATTGGAAAGGCGACAATTGGGTTACATACGCCTTTAAGCTGAAGATTGCTGATCTGTGGGTTTCTTCTTCTACTATCTCAAAGTCAATATCAACTCGCCTTTCTTTTGGCGCCAGGTGTTGGGCTTATTTCCGGGTTGCTAATGAAATGTGTCTCCAGTGGATGTGTGCCGTTCCTTGTTGGATTTCTGAAACTCGATTAAGAACAGCTGTGGATAACGTGGTGGTGTTTTGATGAATCCCATGCAGCACAATTTGTGTGTCACTCCATAAAAAGGTATTAGGTGTTTGCGTGCAAAGATTCAAACTATTTTATAGTAGGACAGATGTGTTCCACACAGTTTTAATTTAAGCTATGACAATTTTCTGGCTGGTTCGACCTGAGACTGGCTTTTTATAAGAAGACGCCGTATTCCCTTAGCTGCAGACATCAACGTTATGTCGGCAGGGACTCCAATAAAAATAGTGAACAAGGAAACGATGTACAATCAACGTGAAATCTTTGAGTGACCGACAAACTTGTTATAATTTGAATTCCGTTAGGCTAGTTTAAATAGGCAGCCATTAAGAATTTGTGAAACATTTTATTTTCTTGATTTGAATGAGGTCCTCGACTGTATCTACTAGGCAACGAAGTTCATTCACATAAAGCGATGAATTGTTGGCCTCTTTTCATTAAGATATGTTGCAGCGGCATTACATTTTGCGTACATTTTGGTTGCTTTTATTTCTCTAATTTACTAATTTGGTAAGTTGAGAAATATGGCATCTAAAAGTGTGAAAGATAACCTCCTAAAATCTCTTTTCTGTTACATTTAATGTTTGTGCAAATGTATGTAACAGGCAGAAGAAAGCATATATATGTATATATACATTCTTGATCAGCCTCAATAGCCGAGTCTATCTAGCCATGTCCGCCTGTCCGTATGTATGAACGCATGTGCCCGGGCAGTATGAGCTTGTTTCCGATTATCGATAACTTTGCCCTTTTTTTTGCACAAATCTCTTAGGCCTAGGCCCAACTTGATAAGTGGCTTCTAGAACAGTATATACCAATCAAGTATCTTTAATTTGATAGACATTGCTATTAATCAATTAATCAATTAAATAAACCAAATTGAACTATCTACCAATTTAAGCCACAATTTATATGCAATTGTATTTTTAGAATATACGAATATTCTATAGCACAATAAGATCTACTGTTGAAAATTTCATCAAGATCGGTCAAGAAACAGAAAAGTTATTGAACAAAACGTGTGCTTACATTGACGTGTGTTTGCGGTAGCCAGCGCAAATTGCAAGAATTTCTGTATGCATACACACACACACACTCGCACTCATGCGCGTCTTTATTGAACTCTACCAACAGCATTGCAATTGCGATTGTATTGTTTTCGGTGCTGTGTGTATGTGCCGCTATTTTAATACTTTTTTTTTAGTCGAGTGTAAATTGTTGGTGTGGCTGTCGAGTAGAGGCGTGTATGGTCTTTGTGTGGTCTTTTACGGGCTCTATTTTTTTATTTTTTAATTTAGCACGAACTGCATTTGGGAGAGGAGGGTTCAGAATATCCCCTAGCCGACAACTCACAACTAGAGACTCTTACATGTTTGATTAATTTGATTCCTATACTTTCAAGAATTGCATCGAATTCTTATAACCATAACATTTTTTTTAATTAAAATTATATTTTTTTATAGTGAAATAAACATAATATTTAAGTATCGCGTAATCCCGATATTTTGATGGTTTAACAAACCATAGATTGTAAAATAATTATTAGCGGCTAGGCTATATATGTATACCCGACGCCCGTGTGAGCAGGGCCGGCATTTAGTATTTATGTTTGGCCGCAGATAACAATTCCTGTAGAGCATCAGTGACTAGTGAGGGTTGAGCGTATTAGTTGTGTAAAACAGTGTATTATAGTCTATATGTAGGTAAGAACTAGTCGGTGTCAGAACCTACAAGAGATATTATATATTCAGGAAATGATTAATAATTAACAATGGAACCAAATAATTTAAGTTAAATAAAATAATATAATTATAAGACTAATTAATCACCTGAGACAATTTCAACACAATATCAATTTCTTCAACACGCCTTTTGTTTTATGCAATCTCAGGTAGTGTGGTTAACAGCGTGTACAGCTGCTGTGGGATATCTAAAGGATGGCAATGAAAAACGGGATATTGTGAATAAGGTTCTTGGGCACTGTTTTGGCGTCTTGTCCAGCGCTATTTCTGCAGTTATAACTTACCATAATGAGGATAATCGACCGTCATCAGGTATTTGTGTGGCAAACCATACAAGCCCTATAGATGTACTAGTACTGATGTGTGACACGACCTATTCTCTGGTAAGACAATTTAAGAATTTAGAGGAATATGCACAAAATATCTGACTAAACTCCTGGTGTCAAACTAATTAATATATTATATGTGAGGACACTTTAATGCATCATTAACATAGGACAATAATGATGGAAATTAATGGTTTGATATCAATGATATAATGAAATTTATACCGTATATTTCTTCTGGTTAACTTAATGTATATTTCATAATATATCACGTTTTCTACGATCGGATAACAGGTGTATAAAATCCGTAAACATTTTATGCAAAAGGGTGAAAGGTCTGTTCAAATTTGTGTAACAGGTAGACGGTAGCTTTTCCGATAGGTATAAATATTTGGGTTAAGCGTAAATGGCTTATCCGATTAGTATGTCTGTCCGTATTTATGTACGCGCCAATCCGTTCTTCAATGGCACTCAGATCAAGTAAAAATTTAAATCATCGACAACTCGCCTCGATTTTTCTGTTTTATTAGCATGTCATGTTTAAGGGCTCTAGTTTTAATAGATAGATAGGTATATTAGGAATATTTTTTTGATATGGTGAAAACGCGCACAAGACATTACACCCCCAATCGGATGGGATGGTTGCACGTTTTAATCGGACACTTCTGGATTACCTGGCCAAATTCGTCGCTGCCGACCAAAGTGACTGGGAACAGCTGCTGCCGCTTGCGCTATGGGTATACCGCTCTGCCCCTCCGGAAGCTACTGGATTTTCCCCCGCGAACCTGATGTCGTTCAGCATTTACACGAAAACCCTGAGGAAACTCACTAAACCGCCCGCTAACATTTGCTAGCGGGCGCAGGAAGTAAATAAGGTGCGGTACGATCTACGTTTCCACTCTACCGATTTTTTACCCGGACTTCACTTGGCTGTACTCACCGACGCGCAAATTCGGTGGATGCCCGAAATTACAGTCCGATTGGAATGGACCGACGACCGTAGTACGGCGCCACTCTGACTCGGTTTATGAGATTCGCCTACCTGTAATGCGCACGGCGCGAGCGGTTCACGTCAACCGCTTTGCCTTTTACCAAGGACCAACCACGAATGTGCTCGGCCAGAAGGCTCGAGTCTCAGAGGGGGGTAATGTAACGAAAACAGCGGAACCAACATCGTCATTTTATACTATTCCTGCTTTGTCGCTAACTCCATCCGAATAGTTCAACAAATATCGCGATCACTCTATCGATATATTGGCTGACACCCCCATCCCTAAGCTGACAATTGGACCATCTCTTTTTCCTTCTTCTCGTTTTGGCTACGACCCGGCTTCCACGTGCTTCGTACAAAGTGATATTGCAAAAGAATTAATATACCTTTTATAATCTGCCCGGTATGTGTGTGCTGTCTGCAGTTGCTCTCCCCCGCCTACAATTAGTTCCGCTCGGATACCCGTAGCGACGTCAATACATTTTTCCAAAAATTTTGCTACATTATATACTATTAAAGAAGCTACTTGTCAAATTTGGTGACTCTAGCCATTAAAGTCTAAGAGATTTCCTCATAAAACAGATTTTCGATATTGATTTTTATCAATTACTTGCTAACGCGACAAGTTATCGATTATCGGAAGTAAACTCGTGCTCATGTCTCTAGCTCTTATAGGTTTTGAGATCCTTGCGTTCATACGTACGGACAGACAGACAGACATGGCTAGATCGACTCAGTTATTGATGCTGATCAAGAATATATGGGGTCAGATAGGCTTCCTTCTACCTGTAACATACATTTGCACAAATACATTATACCCTCTTTAACCATTTGTTTGGTCATGTACCGCATATGTATATTAGTTATTGTATCAAAGGATGCATAAACTCAGCTGTTTCTCAGCTGTTTCAAAAGCAATCTCATAAGCAGATTATGTTAAGATTATGTTAACTCTCTTCTATGCAATTAAAGGCAATAAGCACACACCCTTCAGACCCTTCAATCTTAAGTTATGTTAATAAATTAGTTCTCTACGCATTATTATTGAAGCCACCTCGTGTCACTCAGCAACTTATTTGAACTTTATTTAAAGTTCATACCAGCCACACACGCCCACTTGAAATTAGATTCTTGATCCAACACCATTTTTAATGGGTTCAGCGTATGAAATCCAGAAAGGAACAAGTTTTTTAACTTCAAACAGTTAAACGTTGGTGATCCCAAAAGATTAAAAACTGCTGCATGGAATAGAATGCAATTGAACTAAACAGCAACCGACATATTGTACGCCATGGGTTTTCTTACTGTGAGGAATGAGGCCTACTTCTTCCTCTTCCGCAAACGTCGGCAATACTAGTTGATCATAGATCAAACCGCTAGACGGACAGATAGTGTCCCCTACAAGTCCTAATAACTATGGAATAGGGAGCAGAGAGCCGAGACTGCCTCTGTGTTCATTAACGCCCGGGGTACCAGATCAGCAAGGTCAGGATACCACCAGTACAGTTCCATGAAGTTGGGAACCGGTAGCGCCAGACGACACACGGTCCAACGAGGTGCCCCTACGTAAACACCCCTTTATTCTTACCCCCAAATAAGTTACCACCTCAGGAGTTACCCCCACATGAGTTACCCCCACATTCATACCCTCGCGTTTATCTTTCACCCGTCATCATTCATTCAATTTCTGACTGAAATTGTCGACGAAGCCAAAAAATTCAGCTCGAGAAAACGTGCTCAATCTTCTAATCCTATCACTTGTGGAGTGTGATTGACTTATGTCAAACCCGCCATTTACCTGAACATTCACAGAATACATGTTCCCATGACTCTGCAGCCGAGCCACAAGGGCATTCTGGACTCTCACTAAGGCTCCTCGAATGCAAAAATGCATTGAGGGAACCGTGACCAGTCAACAGGAATTCAAGACTTAGGCAGAACTCAAAGTATGGTTGACCGCCGGAAAACGCATTACGAATAAACCGATAATTCACACGCGCATTCTCACTTGTGTCCCACCTGAATTTCCGGTCAGACAAAACACACTCACCAATCTCTTGCTCTCACTAAGCCCTGAACTCTCCACGTCCCTGTTAGCTAACCATTTATTCTGCAACAATGGTAATCGCCTCTTAATCTTGTACATCAAGCCTCGACGCCTGATTTCCAAGCCAAGAGGGACTACTCCTAACGGTACACATGCCAACATCTTTGCATAATCACTCTCTGGCAAGCCAGTACTTTCTTCCTACTCACCACACACCCCAGTCCGTTCAACTCATTAAAGTGTATTTAATACTGACATCATTCATAATAACAGCAGAGTTGGCCCTGATGTCAGGAAATACCTTCATACACGCGGCAATCCCCTACGTAAGCACCAGTCGCTTTGGTTTCCTGGAGCAGGGCAACGACACTGCCCCTTGCACACATCATTGCATACGACTTTTTGACAGTTCATCTGAAGAAATTTGCTAGACATTCTTCTATCTGGTCAAAACTTCCCACTCTATGCGAAAAGCACTTTGCGTAGCACCACCCGACTTCCAGAAGGGTTTGCATGGCTAAGCCAGCACAATCAAAAGGCCTCAAGCGACATCTTTTTATTGAGGGTTATCCCAAAAAGATAACCCGCGAACTCGTTGGAAACTGAGAATGAACGCCCTAGACTAAAACTTTCGCCCCCAACTTCTAATTCACACATACCTCCTGTCCCACCTCGCTGAACTTCGTGATCTCCACAATCATTTTCCACTAGGCGACCGATAGAGTACGAATTATCGCACCACCATCCCGTGGAGGTTGCACCTTATGCCATGGTTAGGAACAACCTTCATCCAGGTCTTACCAGCAGCCTCTTGTTTACATTTTAAAGCATTTTAATCAGCTGACGGTTGCACGCTAATTACAAAAGCCCGCAAAATTATAAAATAAAAGTATGTTTTATACTGTGAATCTAGATTTAAAAACCATTCCAGCTTTAAAATACTAACAAAAAAATGTGGTTTGACATTTTTTCAAGCCAAACGCAGAACTGGACGCAAAACTTTTAGTTAACATTTAAATCATTCGTTTTCATTTTGTGTTTTATGTTATGGCAACATACCTAAATAAAATAAATAAATAAAATATGTTTTATTTTTAGATTGGTCAAAGGCATGGTGGATTCCTTGGCGTACTACAAAGAGCACTGGCAAGGGCATCTCCTCATATTTGGTTTGAAAGAGGAGAAGCCAAAGATCGACATACTGTTGCAGAAAGATTAAGACAACATGTATCAGATCCGAATAATCCACCTATTCTTATATTTCCGGAAGGCACTTGCATAAACAATACTTCTGTTATGCAGTTTAAAAAGGGAAGTTTCGAAGTTGGCGGAGTTATATATCCCGTAGCCATAAAGTAAGTGATTGCATATATGAAATAATACATAAGATTTTATACTTAGATTTAGATTTTGGATCTAGAAAAAGTCAAAGATATGTTCAGGTAGTCAGGTGTTTAATTTTTTTTTTTGGCAAACGGGTCTGGCAGGTCCGTCAAAAAATTATTAACTGCAAAGTATCACGACATTTCAAATGTTCATCTATAATCATAATCATTAATAAATATAAATGTTAACTCTTGTAAGATTCACGCTACTTAAAAGTATGAGGTACGGACACACTCGACTGACTACGTGTATAATATGAATAACCACAAAGATCAATATTTTCGTTTATTTTAGATATGATCCTAGATTTGGTGATGCATTTTGGAACAGCTCTAAATACTCAATGATGCAATATCTTTATATGATGATGACTTCATGGGCTATTGTTTGCGATGTCTGGTATCTTCCGCCTATGTACCGGCAGGAAGGAGAATCGGCGATAGATTTTGCTAATCGTGTTAAAGGTGTTATAGCAAAACAAGGAGGATTGGTGGATTTGGTATGGGATGGACAGCTCAAACGAATGAAGCCGAAAAAAGAATGGAAGGAAATTCAACAAATTGAATTTGCAAATCGTTTAAAATCGGATTGACTTTAAGTTAATACTTAATAATTTGTAATTTTCAACATGAGTTACAAAATGTATAATATATGACAAAAAAAATTCGATTCTTTGGTATCGAGGAAGTTTTGGGAATATTCCTTGTGTCTAGGTAATTGCATTAATTAGGCGTCGTTCGAGACTATTATTAAAATCAATGAGGAGACGGCTGCGATATTACCATTTTAGCAAATCGGATCGATGTAGCATTCCAAATTCATTCGATTGGACTTACTTCGAGTTAACACTATTTTCGGCCGTTTGGGCAGTATTTACATGGATGGAACGCTTGGACTCCGACTCGAACTTTCGGCGTTGGTCCGAGCGGAGCAGTCGCCACCGGCCGATGAAAAAGACCGTCTGCATTTCTGTGGTATCTGATACTGCGCTGTTGGATATCCATGTCATATTGCCGCAGGCGTTCAATCCAGCGCGCGATTTGTCTTTCGAGTGCGGAGTAAAAATCTTCGTCAAACAGGTAGTGATGGAAATATTTAGTTGCCAGCACTGCGGCCATCAATTTTCTCCTGGTGATGCAATAGTTTCGTCCCGCGGAACGGAAAGTCTTGCTGTAAAATTCCAATACCCGTTCTTGTCCTCCCTGGTTCTGACTAAGCACGGCTCCAGCGCCAGGGGGGTCCGGGAAGGTGAGAACGGGCGACTCCGTCAACTTTGCCTTGAGAGAAGCTTCTTGGGCGGCAGGGGACCAAATGAAAATACGGTGGGCTTCAGTGGCGAAGTCCGGGATACATACGGTAGTAGGAACATAGGCCCACAAAGGACCGCACATATTTTGGCTCCGAGGACGTGTTCAATCCTTCACTTGGGTAACCTTGTCAGGGCACGCCGTCAGTCCATAGTGGCTTACAATATGTCCTAGATAAAAAGCTTCGGTGTTGAAAACCTGACTCTTGCATGGATTCAGCTTCAGACCGGCATATTCCAGACAGTCCAAAACCTGCCGCAGCTGACTTATATGCTACTCGGTCGTGTGAGACTGGACGATGATATTCTCTAGATAGACCAGCACCGACTTCCATGCGCCACCGGCGCAGAGGCTGTCCATCAGCCGCTCAAAGATAGCCGGAGCATTTGTCAGAGCAAACGGCATGACGTCTGAATGTCATGAACGTCATGAACCGTGTAGTGTCGTCAAGATGTCGTCCATCCTGGGCAGCGAATAGGAAACTTTAACGGTGATGTCATTATGTCGCCGATAGTCCACGCAGAATCACGTAATACCCTGTTGATCTTTTGAGTACTGCCTCAAGGCTATTCCACAATTTGACGGAAAATAATATGAAGAGTTATCTGGGCGCAATCGAAATAGTGGATTCGATAAAAGGATCACATGAACGCTTAGCGGCAGCAATATTAAAAACGAAATTACAAGACCATGCAAGAGACTTGATAAAAGATGAAACATAACTTACAGCAGTAATGATAATTGTATATTTGATTTAATTGATAAAGCATTTACCACAATTTCAGATACTTGTTCAATTAATGTGAATTTTTCTTTTGAAATATAATTTTGAATATTTTTTACGCTTTGCGCTTCTAATACCTTACAGTTTATTTCATACATACATCTTATTATGTGTCAAAACTAACGTCCTCAGATTTTGTTCGTAGATGTGGACGCAATTGTTTTAATAATGAACGATAACTGTGGTCCGTTTCATGGATGGCTCCTTAATGATATATTCTTTGACATTTAGCGGCGCTATCTTACCCTGCTGTGTCACCCTGTGCTCACAGTTGATAAGTCGGTCTTGTTTACACCGGTAAACCCAAATTTCGTGCGTTGGAAATTAATTTTAATGGTAACTTGAAATGGCGCACGTTGAAACTATTCCGGTTACTACATTCCGGAGCCACTTAAATATACTAAATGATCCGACGACAAATGAAGAAATAAAGTTGAAAGCCACGCAGGAGTTAAGTGAACATTTTGATATGATCATGCAATCTCCGTCTTATCCCTCGTTTTTGGAAAATGCACTTAAGATATTTATGCGTATATTACAAGAGGGCGAGCCTCAATTTATACAAGAAAACACGATTCAGCATGTAAGTACTATTTTGCTTTACAAATTTCGCACTGTAACGTTTTGAGTTTTCTATGTAAGTATATATTGACATATGTACATACATAAATAAATCCATTCTGTGCACATTATCGTATACATTTTAAGCCTTAAATGAAAGCCGTAGTACACTTGTACAGTAAAGCACGTTCGACTTCATACATAAGAATTTACATGTACAAGTTTTTTACATCCCAAATAAAAAACCATTCCCTTCCGAGTTTGGGTGAACTATCTTAATAAAGTGGCCCGATCCGGACTATTCCGACATATGAGTTGCCAGCAACAACAATTCGGTTTCAAGTTTCAAGACGATAGCTTTAAGACTAGTTCGCGTATAACAAGACAGACGGAATGGCCATATCAACGCGGCTCTTGATGCTGATCTAGAATATATATACTTTATAAGGAGATGACTCCTATGCGTTACACATTTCGAAAGCTTCGTATAGATACATATTTTATTTGACTTTTAACTTTTTAAAAAAATCGGATCTCAAGCAAATATTCTCAGCTCTGGCATGCGATAAAAAACTATAGATGGTTTCCAAGATATCTGAAAATCTTTGGACTTGAATGCCAACAACGAACTACGACAACCTTCTGCAGTATATATATATACATATATTGTTCCGTATTGTCGCTCTGAGCTTTTCAAGCTTAAATTGAATAGCATCTTTATTCGGCTTGGCTTCGTTTGTAGCGGAGAACTCAGGAGAATTGGAAAACCATGATTCCAACGTATTTGTCCGGCTAGCTCAAGATAGTTTAATTTTAAATAGTCCTTCTGAAACTGGTAAATCGTTTTTTCAAAATTATATCAATAAGGAAAGGCTAATTATCCTTTAAATACGGTTGTTAACATCCAATATTTGAAGAAGTTTCTGAGGCCTGTTGCGCTATCACAAATCAAAGATTATTTTTTTCTAACACACTTGTAATTTTAATACTGATCGGCTGTCCATTCCCGTTACGTTAGCTTAGCTTTTGAAAGCGAAATCTTCGCCTACAAATATCATCTTCCCAATTGAAAACGCTCTGAACAATGACAAAACATTAGTTCAAACTTAATTAACATGATAATCACGTAATATTATTAGATAAATTCTTAACATAAGTTTTCATTAACGCAAATTATTATTCAATTTGAAGGTTCGGAAGCTTATTTTGGAAATGATACACCGATTGCCCATAACAGAAAATTTAAGACAGCATGTTAAATCGATAATAACAATGATGCTCAAATTATTAAAAACTGATAACGAAGAAAATGTGCTGATAAGTCTGCGTATAATAATTGAGCTGCATAAACATTTTCGTCCATCTTTTAATCCAGAGGTAAGTATTTATTAATTAAATATAACACAATTCACTCCATATTATCTGTAAATAAGAACATAAATTTGTAATGTCTGAGTGAAACTTAGGTTGAGCATATTTGGAATCAGGAACCTTGTAGATTTCCTGGTTGCATCGGCGGGTGGAAATAGTAATATAATAACGTAATACTTTTTTTTTAAACATCATTTGTATTTGTTACACACCTTTTCGATCAGACAAACCTATTTACTAATTACCGCTTCGCAAAACAACAAACTTACAATATAGTTTCATCTATTTATTGTTTAACATTTTAATTCCCATTCAATCCAATCTGTCTCCAATGAATTGATAGAAATCGATATCGATCTCTGGAGAATATTCAGTTTTTTGGATTCCGCCCCTTATCTCGCAATAACAATTTATCACAAATTCCAATTTGAATCATATGAGAAATTTTAAGCCACAAACTTTAGGCTTCTTTTTTTTTGCGAATATTACTTGGCTAATTAAGCAGATAATCATAATCATTTTATTTTTTGTAATCTTTCTTAGCGTATCCCTTTACCTATCAAATAGGTTAAACAAGTGAAAAGCGTAGCTGTGCGCTTGGAGAAAGTATCTGTTCGAAGTTGAAGCGATTATTAATAAATTCCTCTTATATTTTTAGATCCAGCTTTTTTTAGGGTTTGTTAAAGAAATTTATACAAATCTTCCAAATAATATAACATCAATCTTCGAAACTACAAATGATATTTGGATAACGGACCTAAAAGATTTGGATTTGGAAATGCTTTTGCCTACCACATATTCAGTTAAAACAATACACGTGGAGAAATCACAAGAGCACAACTCGCAGCAAATGATTGTAAGTATACTTTATATTTTAACCGCTTTCAACACAATTTGTATATATAGTGCATCTACGTCTGTTTCATTTTAAGCAAACAAGTCGCTCAGTTTTAAAGCTGTTGTCTAGAAACTTTGCATAGGTCCGTCTATATCATATAGCTGTCATTGAAAAGATCGGGCGATAAGTGGGCTCTGCACGGAAAATCTCTTTTTAGCAAGATATATTGACCAAACTCGGCATTTATTAGTTTCACTTTGCTCCTTACGTACATTTTACATGTATCTTATCAAAATCGGACCTATACAGTTTTTGTAAGCAAATCTTTTCTTGATCAATATTCCAGCCCAAACTCGGCACTTACCTTTTAACCTTAAGAGCTAAAACCGCTTGTTTCAATAATAATTACTCACATTACAATTTTAAAATACTAAACAAAGAAGTATTTTAAAAGATTTTTTTTTTTAATCTACCTGTACAAACTGGGCAATGTACCAACAAATTTAGGTTTCATCATCATATAAAAATGCTAAAAAATTCAATCTATATTCCAGTATAATCTCCTTCCCCGTGGTATATTGTCCTTGAAAGTTCTTCAAGAGTTGCCAATTATCGTTGTGCTGATGTACCAAATTTATAAGAATGCTGTCCACCAAGAGGTCGCCGAATTTATTCCTTTGATACTTACAACTATTAATTTACAACCAACTGTAATTCAAAGGTAAGTTATATCAAATATTTGCGCTCTAGTTACCCGTCTGAGAGTTGAAAAAATTACGTGCGCACAGATTTCATAAAATATTATAATAATTAAATAGTGTATATGTGTTTTTGTTGTTGTTTGTTAACGTTAAGATTTATTAAAAAGTATTTTTTAAATATTATTTTGCTAGGAATACATCACAAAAGGAAGTTTTTGTAGACTTCATGGGAGCTCAAGTAAAAACACTTTCATTTTTGGCCTACATTGTGCGAATTTATCAGGTAATTTTTCTCCTTTTATGTACACCAAATATATATAAACTTAATATATTATCTTTTTCAGGATGTAGTTATGGCTAACTCATTATCTGTATCAAATGGTATGCTGAATTTGATGGAACATTGTCCGAAAGAAGCTGCTCATCTACGGAAAGAACTTTTAATTGCTGCGCGTCACATATTTGCTACAGACCTACGCCAAAGTTAGTTTCTTTTATAAATTACAACAATAACATTTTAACATTTTATTTATTTGTAGAATTCATTCCATCAATAGAAAAATTATTTGATGAGGATTTGCTTATTGGAAAAGGGGTGACTTTAGACTCCATTCGCCCATTAGCGTATTCGACATTAGCTGATCTTGCACATCATGTCCGCCAGAGCTTAAGTTTGGATGTCCTGATAAAAGCAGTACACTTGTTTGCAAGAAATGTACATGACGAGACACTTGCTGTTGGCATACAAACTATGTCGTGTAAGCTTTTATTGAATCTAGTAGATTGCCTGCGACACCACAGTGAGCTAGAGCCACAGCGTTCTAGAAATATTCTAGGAACACTATTAAAAGTGTTTGTAAAGAAGTTCGAAACTATCGCGCAAATTCAGCTTCCTCTGATTATTCAAAAATGGTATGTTTGTATGTCAAATAATAAAATAATACATAAGTAAATGACCTTATTATAATTTGACTATATTAATGACTTACTACTTAGTTATTTCTGACCTAACCTCCTTGAAAATGAGTAAAAATTGTATAATTATAATGGGAACAATAATAGTTTATTGCCTATGCACATATACTTATTTCCCTGAGGTATGTAAAAACTTTTCTAAACTGACATGTCCGTCTGTCTGATATCAAGATTTGTCGATCGGGTAAGAAACACAGAAGCTACTACAGAAATGGCTGGCATTCCTATAGCTGACAAGCACAAAATGCAAGAATTTATGTATACGTGTCCCTTCATACATTTATAGCTATAATTAATACAAAAGCTTTAGGGTATCCCCCTAGCTTGAACGAGATTGAATCTTGGGCAACGCAAAGATAACTTATCTTGTTATAAATGGTTCGATTAAAGTTTAGGGTATCATTTTTACCATTGACCTTTTAAACTAAACCATTTAATTTTGATGTAGGTAATAAAATATTATAAGTGATGTGTAAATTTAATTATTGGCATTTTCATTTGTACAGAAAACGAAATAATAATATATCTAACAAAGGCATACGAACTAAGTGAAAATTACTAATGCAAATTATAAATTCTTCTATTCAATCA